>JAQFXU010001364.1:0-30007 GCA_034693705.1 Spatulosminthurus flaviceps | reverse complement strand
AAATATATTTGAATCAACAAGGTCATTAGAAAATTCATACAAAATATCGTTGGAAAATACTATTTTCGTGGGAAATATTTGACAAATTCTATGGAAGTTTGTTCAATTGTTGGGCATAACAAAACAAATACAGTAGATTCTCTACATAGTGGTTCCCCCCTAAAATGGCATTACCTCTACAGTGACAGACTCAATTCCTCCCCAGAGATTCCCCATGTTTAAGGTGTACGCTATAGTGGCAGGATGTTTTGAAAATTCTCTACATTGTGGCGGAAGCCTTAAGAATTTTCGGTTTTTTAGATACTTTTTCCACTTTTTATTCAAAATTACACTATTTTCAGACAAAAAGTGAAAATACATTAAATTAATAATTAATTTTGGTCGTAAATCAATAGAATTTTTACTAATTGTTCGGTGATACTTTACGAACTGCCATGTCCTTATACCTTAATAGGGAAAATGCATGGAACGGTTTAGTGGCACAATTCCTCAGATCCCTTGAAAGCCACTATATAGGGACTGAACATTGGACTTGGGTGGATATAATGGGAAAACATGGGGAATACACTGTCATTTTGGTACAATATGAAATGCAGTGGTTGTATAGTGAGAGAAAGTAGAAGAAGTGGGACAAGGGAATGAGAATAAAAGTGGAGGTATGGAGACTTGACTGGAATAGAACTATTATTGGGAATTTTTCCACGCAAATAAAAACACATATTTCCCTAGCAGTTTACCTTTTGCTCCAGCTCAACGATCACACTAATAACGGGAAGGGAATGTTCCTGGTTGCAGTCAATTGTGGAAATGAGGGAGAAAACGTTACCATCATCAAGCCAAGCGGAAGGGGGGAAACTTGCCAGAAAAACTCAAATTAAAACCTAAATCATTGAGAGTCCGTTCCCTGTTCCACAAGAATCTCTTTGTGTGGTCTCTCTCTCTCTCTTCCTCATCATCTTCTATACATTCAATTCCTTACACATCTTTGAGGTATCATGTA
Organism: Spatulosminthurus flaviceps; assembly: GCA_034693705.1. Classification (NCBI taxonomy): domain Eukaryota; kingdom Metazoa; phylum Arthropoda; class Collembola; order Symphypleona; family Sminthuridae; genus Spatulosminthurus; species Spatulosminthurus flaviceps. The sequence goes on along the minus strand of JAQFXU010001364.1, from coordinate 29,007 downwards.
TGCAATGAGTGAGCTCAAGTATTTGTCAAATTCGCATCCAATCAGACACTCCTTTCAAGAACCTCCGTCTTTAACTTGTATTTTCCTACACTATATACAATCCTATACCACATTTTAAAAAAAAAATAGTATTTACGCCAAGAAAAAATTCTCACCTAATTGTTTCAATACTCTAGAGGAATCAAATAAACTCTAAAGAGCTGGTAAATAATTACGCTTTAAAATGAAAACTAAGGAAATTCTTACTACTACTACAAAAATTCCATTCATTCTCTACCCCACACTTTTTTCTCACTTACTTCTTACTCAACAACTTTCTTGTTCTTTTTATTTGAGTACTACTATAACTCCTTCCACAAAATGTTCTATTTATGTATATTACCCACAAAAATACATTTCTTTCACTCTATGAACTTGAAAAAGCCCAAGTATTCAAATCATCAGGTTCAAAGGGTTTCTCCTAAAGGATGTGCCTTACATTTATAAGAAAAACCTCACTTAATAAAAACCTCTGCACGTCCATATGGAAAAAACTCACAAGTTTGGTTTATAGAAACAAAAGTAAAACTCATTAATTCCATGTCAAAATTAAAATGGGGAGTTGAAGCCTTTGAAATTATTTTGCAAATGTTTAGAGATATAAATGTTGTTCAGTAGTGAATAGCATGTATTCTTTTACGGGTAAGAAATGTTCTTATAAAAGAGAGAGAGAGAGAGCACTCTCTATAGCTCTCTATTGCTTATATATATATATATGAGGTACGAACAGGAATAAAAGTTGAGTTCTCAAAGAAAGCATGGGAAATGGATTGGATTTCTGCTCATGCGAACTTATTGTACAAGAGTCATTCCATGGTAGGGTATAGGTGGTAGTTAGTAGCATTTGGTTGAGAAAAGATGACTTGGCGGTTTAAAAAATTTCTAAATTCCTGTCGTCTCTAATGATATTCCTCGAGATATTTAATGGTTGATGGTGCGTACAAGCTAAATAAAATTATTATTGAAGACAGTGAGAGAGAGAGAGAGAGGTAGCCAGAAATAAATAAAAATTCACAGCATTTGTTTTTTAAGGATTCCAGTTGTATAGAGATAGAGAGAGAGCTGAAACTATTTTTTTTTACATACAAGAGATAGATAAAGTAATAGGAAAAGACTTAGAGAGTCGTAGATAAGAGAGAGTCCGAGAGAGTGAGAGAGAGAGAGAGGTAAGTAGAAACGAACGATAGGAATGAAATAACGCACACGTCACACTAACACTACTTTATACTTCACTATGCTCACTCACTCTCTCTCTCTCTCTTTACTCTCCCTGGCATCCCGGCCACGCAATGGAAAAAGGCAAGAAGAACGACGGACTGAACCACGGCCACGACAAGATGCGCCAGCCGAGCCAGAACGATCCGCATCTAAAACCAGAAGCCGATTTGGAATCGCAAAACTTTGCCTACTTCGCATACTCACGTCCTAGTTGTTTCCTGGCAAGCCATCCTGCCTGACGTTCTGGGTAAAAATACTCAAAACAAATTATTATATCGTCTCTATATGAAGAGGATTGTATCATTTTTGTCGTCAGTGTGTTTTTTACCTTGAATTTTACATTTGGAAAAATATTCATCAAACCAGGACCTTTTCTTTTTTGTCATCATCATCATCATCAGCAGCATCAAAAAAAAAAGATTTTATTTTAATTGTGTGGTTGGAAAAATTATAAAAAACATAAATTCTATTTCCACACTGAAATACACTCAAAGAGAAATAACAGATGAAAACCTCATCATTATTGAGAGGAGGGTAGAGGGAGAGAGAGAGAGGAAAGGACGGAAGGAAAGGATTTTTTCTTCTCCTCTATGAAAATCTCTCAATTTCTCCAACTCTCTCAATCCGTCTCAGTTCTGTTCGACTCTTGTATATATTTTTTTGGCGGTTACAATGACTTTTTTCCGGTTCGAAATTGATTTCCCCTGTGACATCTTTGATACGAAAAACATCAGACAAAATATCCCCGAGAGTGTGAAGGATAAACACACAAGTTTAGTGCTCTGACACACACATTTACCACCACTACTACTCCAGTTATCTTCGACTTAGTCCCTTGTTATATACTTTTTTTTTCTCTCGTCTGCCACCGTGTGGATTCCTTACTTTTACTTAAGTAAAAATAATAATAGGAGAAGAAAGAGTGAGAGAGAGCGAGAGAGAGAGAATACAAGTTGGACGGAGTGTCGAGGATAATATGAATTTTCTTTTTATACTCACGACAACATGTTTATACGACGGGAATAAATTACCACCTACATTATCATACTGATACGACTATAATCTTTTTATTCTCAACTTGTCTTCCGATTTCACTTGTTCTTCTACTACTTCCTCCTCCTCTCATCTTCCTATAATCTATAATAGTTCTACATCCAGGACGTCTCCTTCTTCTCAAGTCTCCTCCTTTACACTCAATGTATATCAACCAGGGAATATATTGAGAGAGTGAGAGGAAAAAGGAAGAGAGAGTGAAGGAGTGAGTGAGAGTGCATCCGTATATAATAAATAAAAATAATAATAAATTTTAAAATAACTATATTATACTTGTGTGACAAAACAATAACATTTACTCAAGTCAAAATCTCTCTCCTATAAAAGTAATAATAGTAATAGTGTGGAGTAAAAAATAAACTTTTCCCTTTCCCCTCCCACCCCCACACTGCCCTCTCATCATCTGACACAGAGAAAAAAACGTCTTTACCATATTGTACTCAATCAAGTGTTCTCCTCACTTCATGTGGTTAATCAGGAGAGGAAATTTATGTGTTAGAGATTATTTGTGTGAGAGAGAGAAGGAGCAAGAGTGAAGTTATGATTTTTATAAATTCTTCCCATACATCTCTCTCCTCTTGAAGAAGAAGAAGAAGAAGAAGAAGAAGAAGAAAACTCTAGGAGGATATTTTCTGGAATATTTTTTTCTTTTTCGTGTGTTCAAGAGAGAGAAAAAAAATGTGTAGTTAACTTCGGAAAGGAGGGGATTTGAAGGGAAGAAAAAAGTGTCTCCTTTTGCTCCCATAACTCATCTTATTGAGATTACATGAGTTGGTCAAGATGAACTGTGATACTTGCTCCATTAATTTTATTTTACCTTACTCAGTTGTTGAAGATGAACGTAGCAGTGTGTCATCATCCACTGAGCTGTGGTTATAACAAAATGACGGCTTAAGTATATAATAAAAAAAATATTATTATTAAATTTTATTCTTAGTCATACTTATCTACTAACATATATATATATATATATATATATAAGTGAGAGGGGCAGTACCCTTAGATTTTAGCCTTTCAAAGAAAAAAAGAAGGAAGGAATCATTGGGGAGTGAGAGAAGGGATAGGAGCAATAATGACTGTCGACAGTGTATAGTGAATTAAGAGAAAGTGTGAGAGAAAGAACGGTGCTGTGATTGTGATATTTGAGCAACATTCCTCCGCAAGGAACAACCATGGCCTCTGTTGCAGCGTGGCTGCCGGTCAGAAATCAAATTATTATTATTGTTATTACTATTAGAGTAGAGGAAACTTTCCCGATTATTTTTTAAATCCCAGTCATTAATAAATTATTACTATTATTATTGCTACTGCTGGGGGGAGTCAAATTAGTGACTTCTATTATTCCTGACTAAATTCTTTGTATATTTAAAATATATATGCTATATAAGGTCTCATATTAATAATCCATATGAAATATGCTTAATCGTCATGATTTCTTTCCACTCTTTTTTAGATGGCCCGGGCAAGTGCCCTCGGCTGGGTTCCGATAGCATGTAATCTACTTTTTCATATATTCCTACATTTTTATCTTGCAATAAGTTTTTACAAAATTTTGTTTCAAAGTTTTTACCATTTGGAAAAATCCTTTGAAAACTTTTACATTCATTTTTTATATTACATTCTTTCAAAGGGAATTCTTCTCTTTTAAAGATTTCCTTTTTTAGTAATTCTGTAATTCAGATTTGATTTTATAAAAATGGTTGATTTAATTTTGGGGGGAGGGGAGGGGAGATTTTGAAAAAAATTGAAAACATATTGAAAATTTCCTATACAGGCAAAAGTTTACCGCCGCCTCCAGTACTGAAAGACCGTTGTAAAGCTGATGATCAGAAGTTACTAATAAATGTATCTGGTCGGAAATTTGAAACCTGGAGAAATACATTAGAGAAATATCCGGATACACTATTAGGCTCAAGTGAGCGAGAGTTCTTCTATGATGAAGACAGCAAGGAATACTTTTTTGATCGTGACCCAGACATTTTCCGTCATATACTCAACTACTATCGAACAGGAAAGTTGCGTTCATGAATGATTTCATATCCACACTACTATTCAAAAATATAATATACAATAGATATTACAATAAAATCCTAGAAACAATCTACACGGGAAAAAAGAAAATTGAGAGGAGATTTACAGGAGAGCTGTATGTACATGATGAAGTAAGATTTGGAAAAAAGTTGTAGGAGATCAAGACCCAATATAAATAAATGATGTTAGTTTGTAGAAATGTAGTGGTAGGGGGGAGATTTATGTAGAGAGTGAGTGAATATGAGGAGGCATTTAGAGCCCCGTAAATTAGGAAAATAAGCGTGAAAAGAGAGACTGAGAGTGAGAGAGAATGTCGCATTGATTCCTTAGCCACGGCAAGTAATTAAATTTAGCTGGGTTTTTTATTGACTCAAACTAGGATTTTAGTTGAGTTAGTGTTACTTTTAGGGAGTAAGCTCTTTTGATGGTTTTAGTTTTACAAGAAAAAAAATTAAAACGGTAATTTGTTGGGAGGGATGTTGAGGTAGAAAAAAAACGTGTGGGCCTAGAAAAAGTTAGCAATTCTTTTATATAGGAGCAGCCTTGGTCCTCTCTACCTATAATTCCTTCCCTTTCATATCCATTCATTCGCCTTTGCATACCATCATGTGCTTATGAATCCCCACCAACTTCAGTATTCATCGCTGTAGGGTTCGCATAAACCTGAAAATTCTATTCAGACTGCAACCAAAGAGAAATGTACTTTTGAAAACTTTCCTTCCTTGTACTACTACACACTCCTCGGTAACAAACAAGACTTAGTCTTTATAGCAACTCCTTTCAGAATAACTTTTTTTCTCTCTCTCTCTATCTCTAATCTCTCTCATATTTTTCCATTCTTACATGGCAAATATTTATATAAACTTTAACGATATATCTTGTAAGTATCCAACAGCTCAGGTAACTACATTTTTCAAAATGTAGTCCTTTTCTCTGGCTAAGGTGCATAAGCCGAGGGATGATAATTTTAAAAACCTACTCCCATTCATTCAAATCTCAATATCTCTACATGGAAAACCATCCCACGCCTACGTCCCAAATTCCCATGTACACTTTAAACTCCAACTAAATGGCTTATATTCAGCGCTAGAAGTTTTCACAAAACAAATTTCCTATCCAGACACTTTGCATCTTAGCCAATATGCTCCGTCCCATTTTTTCCCTATCTCCTTCACTTTGTAGAGGAAAGGAGAATAGAGGCTCTCTCGGACTGACTAGCACAAGGAAAGCTACAAAATGGTTGTGTCTCGCTTTTTACTTCCTAGTCTGGATTTTTATGTATGAGTTATATTTTCTTGCTAGTATGAGAAAGGAAGAGAGAGAGAGAGAGAGGAAAAAAGCTGCTAGTACTTACATTTATTTACATCAAGGGACAGGCTCCTCAATTGAAGAATTTACCAAGGGGAATCTATCCGTCTATTAAATATGGCCAGATTTTAGTAGTGCAGAACGTCTGCAGAGTAATGTCAAAATGAACGATATATACTTCAAAGCGTGGAGCAATGTCTCGCTTAGGGCATTTAATATTTCCTTCTGAATTCAACTTACTCTATGTATTTAAATCTCTCTCCTCTCTCTCTCTCACTCTTCCTCTATCTCAATTTCCATAGAAAGGGTTTAGTGTGTAAAAATTGAGTGAATGTGTAGTAGTAGCTGGGAGGAGAGGCATAGAGTAAAAGAAAGCATAAACTTGAAGGTAGTAGTAGTTGAAAATTTTAATTAAGTAGAGAAAATAGCTGGAGGAATGAAAGGAGGAAATAAATTTAAATGAGAAAAAATACATTGAGGAGAGAGAGTGTCTCCATCAAAATGACTGCCATATAGAAAGGGAAGTTGAAGGGAAGTGTGCTAAATCCTAGGCTTTAAAGCAACTTTTATTATGAAATGAACTGAGGAGAGGATGACTGACAATGAGAATGAGGAGAATAAATGATGTGATTGGGATTTGAAAAAAAAAGTATTTTTGGAAATTAAACAGGAAAATTACATTACCCAAAGCATGAGTGCTTAACGAGCTACGACGAGGAGCTGGCATTCTTCGGGATCCTACCTGATGTCATAGGAGACTGCTGCTACGAAGACTACCGTGATAGGAAACGAGAGAATGCGGAGAGGTTACTGGACGACAAGTTGTCCGAGAATGGTGACCAAGCTTTGGAAAAGTTGACGAACATTCGGCAACGCATGTGGCGTGCCTTTGAGAACCCTCACACGTCCACCGCCGCTCTGGTGTTCTACTACGTGACCGGTTTCTTCATTGCAGTGTCAGTGATGGCCAATGTAGTGGAAACGGTGCCCTGTGGGAGACTGCCCGGGAAAGGTGGCACACTCTCCTGTGGCGAACGCTACAAAACGGTATTTTTCTGTTTGGATACGGCCTGTGTGATGATATTCACAGCCGAGTATCTCCTCCGTCTATTTGCGGCTCCCGACCGTTGTAAATTTGTACGGAGCGTCATGAGTATCATTGATGTGGTTGCCATTCTCCCGTATTACATCGGCTTGGGCATCACTGACAACGACGACGTGTCTGGAGCCTTCGTCACCTTGCGGGTTTTCCGCGTTTTCCGTATCTTCAAATTCTCTCGGCATTCCCAAGGTTTGCGCATTCTCGGCTATACACTCAAGTCTTGCGCCTCCGAATTGGGCTTTCTTGTCTTCTCGCTGGCCATGGCCATCATCATCTTTGCCACTGTAATGTTCTATGCCGAGAAAAATGTCGATGACACCAATTTCACTTCCATTCCGGCAGCCTTCTGGTACACTATTGTCACCATGACCACACTTGGGTAAGTTACCCCTCTCTTCTTCTCCACATTCTATTTTACATTCTCTCCACTATTTTTATATCTTGTCATCTATACCTTCGCCTTGGTATTAGATCTCGACGGAAAAAGCTCTCTACTTTTCAAAACATACGCTCTCCAACTGGAACTCACTTTTCTAAGCCCATACTTTTTACTATACTAAAAAACTAAAAAACTACTACACACCCAGAAATCTTCTCTTCCCTTCTTCCTTCCTTCCAAAATCCTTCACCAGCCTCAACTTTTTTTTCATTGCCTCATTTTCTAAGCTCTCTCTCTCTCTCTCTCTCTCTCTCTCTCTCTCTCTCTCTCTGGCTTCTTTCTTTCCCGCAATTATACCTAGAGAAAAATCATGAAATGTTTTGCCCCTAACTAAATGATCCATGGGGAACTGCACATCCGAAACTATCTTATACTTGAAACATATAAAGCTGGAGCAAGTGAAATTACGTTACGTGCTATTCTAAGCTCTCTTTCTCTCTTTCCCTCTCTCTCTCTCTCTCTCTCTCTCGTCTCCTTCCTCTTAAACCTATCGCATCTGTTATCATTCCAGAGACTATGGCCTCACCCCAGTACATATTAACTAAATAGTTAATCAAAGGGTGGACGAGGAGCTAAATGCTCTTGTAAAATTTACATTTTCTCCTTATCTTACTAATTTACCCGTACTTGTGGTAAACTAATTGCTCCTGCCACGTGGAGACATACGAGATAAGTAGCTCTAATACTTGCTCCTACAGCATCTTGTAATATATAATCACGTGGAATATGTACGGTATATGAGCTGGAGGGACCTTAATTCTTGCTTTAGCCAAACGGAGTGTGTACGTTACGTGCTAATAAAACTGTTCACCTTCAATGACTATCTGAGGAAATGTGGTGGGACGTGGGACTTGTACTCTGTTCACATGTTATTTACGTTGGAAAAGAGTCCTCTTGAGAGAATTGTTTCCTTGTCTGATTTACATAATGAGTCCCTTTGAAATCAACATCGGCGCCTACAGCCGACACATACTCAAGAATTATGGGGAGCTGTGTGACTGAATTTCCACGTAAGCATGGTGACAAAAATATGAATCGTAACGATTATTTGAGTAAAAGTAACCAGCATTTCCGCTGTGGATGTTTCATGTGTTTTTATCTTCTCTCTCTCTCTCTCTCTCTCTCTCTCTCTCTCAAGAGAGTGATTTGGGTTGTTCTTTGTGAAAAGTGATACCGACGGTTTGATACGGTGTCATTTGTGAATTAAAGCTACTATTGAATTTTTTAAAACTCGGCTCATTCATGAGGTTTTTTAGTACCAAAGACCTTAAGAATACCGCAGGAGCTCGCAGGTTATGTTAACTTGGCCCAAAGTCAAGAGATTCTTTTGAGAGAGAGAGAGAGAAAGAGCAAAGGATCAGAAGCAAAAATTAATTCAAGCTTCGTTCTATATTTTTCTATTGCCATTTTCCTCTTTCTCTCTCTCTCTCTCGCTCGCTATCTCTCTCTATATATTTTTTTCGCTTCTCTACTCTATTTCAATACGGCAGTACTTACTCGATTCTTAGCACACAAATTGACTCAAGGTAAAATTTATAGCTAGGAACATTGCAATTTAGTGCATATTAAGGACTCCCATAACTACACCGGCTCAAACATTTGTCACTATGGACAGGGACCGTAGCTGAATTTAACTCGCTACTAACCCTCGGCTCATCTACCATTCCATACCTTATCTACATACTAGAACCCATGGAGATGAGCACACTAAATAACGAGTCTGTTATTACACACGCAGCAGCAGCGTCTTCCTCTACAGTCGAGACTCCTATTAGCCATTCTTTTGGCATAATTTTCTACATAGCCTCGGCTTTTAGACCCATAGTTTATATTATATAGAAAGAAACTATCTAAAAGATTTCTATATATTTTTAGGGAGTGTAGGTTTTTTTCCGTCTGTAGTTACAGTCCTATTTGACTTCCATGTGACCAAGCATTGTGGTGGTGGTAAAGATTTTTTGATTAGCCAAACTGAAATGGGAGTGACCTATTAGTACCCAGGGAGATATTTCTCTCTTGGCTTTTGTACGCTTGTCTTCCACCATTAAAACTGCTCATGTACATTAGTCGAAGTAACTTTCCCAACCCACACCCTTTTTATTTAGCTCCAGCACAAATGCCCTCTTGCCCGTATCCACCGTCAACTGGGTTGTTGTGATAATAAATGGGTAAATATTCCACCTCTTTAAAAGTATTAATCACTTGAGAGGAGAGCCCATACGGAGCCCATATTCGAGTCGCATACGCTGTTTTAAGGATGCCTCCTTTCTCATGTTGACATGAATCAACATGCATTTCACCAATACAATTCTACTCTACTATGTATTATCCAACCTTAGTTAGAGCTATAGGTCCTTTAGTGGATGGGATTTGTAAGGGCGTTAATATTATTATCTCTGATTGTCACCAGCCCTAATTTCCCCTTTTCATTACGTCTTGGCTACAGTACCTTCTACCACTTGGCTCCTTTAGCAGCTATATATATTCAAATGGTCTGGCTTAGCTCGGAGCAGCTTCCAGCAAGTTTCCTGACTAACAGTCAAGTTTATTCCCTTTTATATCACACCGTCACAAGGCTATATAGGGAAATTCTAGGGAAGAGCCTACAGGCCCAATTACTTGAACAGGAAGCAGCAATCATTTGACTTTAGCCGAGCATTCAATAATTAATTGTCATATTTTGAGACTCTCATTGAAAAATTCATGTGACATTCTTTAGAGTGGCTTTGTCATAGAGGCATATGCTTTATCCATTGCATTGTGTGGAAGTTATTTGCATTCAGTATGGACTCAATTAAAGATGACTACTTGAATGATTTAAGGCTACCTGTTCCTAGTTAATCATTCAGGCTGACTCTTCCAGGTTAAATGAAGGCCAGCCCACATGACGCTCTTTGGATAATGCAAGGCAATTTAACCTAATGCATTTTAATAAAGTCGACGAGATGAAAAGTGAAAATGAAAAGTTGTTGACACAACAAGTCAAAAGTACACAAAAGGAGCTGTACTTGGAAACTTTCCCTTCCCAAATATTCATAGTGTTTGCGTGCACGAAACTGTGAAGAAATTAAGAGAGAAAGAGAAAGAGAGAGGCTCCAAGCAGCTTCTTCATCAGCTTATTTAACATAGGAAATTTCGTTCCGGATGGAATAAAGAGAATTAGTCTGCTTTTCAAATTTTTATAAATGGAAATATTTTCCTATTACGGGTAATATTATTTAGAACTTTCTCCCATTCCATTCTGTGGTATAGATTTAAATTCAAAATTTATTTTTACAACTTTCTAATATACTTCGTATCCGACAAGCTCTTTATTATAACCGAAGGTTTTTTTGGCAATTGTAGAGAATGAGAGGGGGAAAAATCATTTTGATGGTGGAATCTGCATCAAGTGTACTTATATATTTTTCAACTGAACTGAAAATAGAATGGAAGCAGAGGCGAGAAAATGAAAGAGAGAGAGAGAGAGAAAGTGAAAGAAAATCAAAATAAGCCTTTGCCTATGCTCGTACATATTTACATATATTCGTATATCTATACATTTATGTATGTTATATTATGTTCTAGTATGTACGCCCCGTCAACTTACTCCTGTTCATTTGGATAATGTACCTCTTGGTTATTATGATGGGACAATAGTTTGTGTCTCTAGTGTGTGAGCTGTGGAAATGCTGCAATTTGGTGATATTTCAAAGTTGCGCTGGTCTTGTTGATACACCATTTTAACTAAATTACATACACTCGAGGCTAAACCAAGTGAATCCAATTTTAGCTAAAAGAGGATTCCACTCTACTTGGAAATATCCTGCGACGTTTAGGACTAAAACATAGCTAGTACATATGTACTGCAATTTACTTTAGAATGCATTGCTTCGGCTCTACTATAACTTACTCAATTTCTCTGCAACTTTCTCTCTCTCTCTCTCTCTCTAGATTCGAACCTACCTCCAACTTTATATCATGTGTCATTAAAAAAATCTTTAGACAGACACTACACCCTATAGTATCTGTACAGGCTAGAGGGAATCCACTGTAAATGTAATATTCGCCAAGCCTCTCCATTTATTAACTTTACATAGATTGCAATGCTTTTTACAAGAGCATTTCGTGTCGTCGTTGTCATGTAATTACCCAGTGGAAGCTTTTTGTTTCCAAGTTCTCACCCTAAAAAAATCTTTTTTTCTCCATACCATATACATATTAACAGACTGCTGGCTCAAGCTAAGGTCATTTACTAGCCACAAATTTCCTATATAGTTGATTGACTATATATGGTCTAGATAGAGCGGTCCACGCCCTTTTGATCAAACAAGGATTTGGGTCAGAGATTAAAAATGTAAAAAAATTAATGAAAATCTATATACATGTGTGTGTATATATGTACATATTATATTACCATGGAGCATCATCTTCTCCTCCCCTGATCAATATTGATACAATTTTTTCCTAGTTCATTTCCTATATTACTGTATAGCTACTGATGTTGGATATATATTTCTATGGATTTATTCCATGTGAGATAATTTGGTGGGGTTAGTTGATTGGAAAAAGTTGTAATAATTTGACTGGATAAGAGAATTAAATTTTTTTCCCAACACATTGTTTTTATCATACTAAAATTGATTGGAGGGAATTAAGTAGGGAGGGAGGGAAGGAAGGAAGGAAGGAAAGAAGAAGGAGAAGAGATAGAAATGAAATCCTCTGTGACTGACTTTGAACGTGATTACAGGTGACGAAGTTTACATTCTAATAGAAACCAAACCTCCGACACGTTGTCAAACTTTGCATTACAAATAGCTCAGTTTGATGACGACCAATCTACCGTCTGGAGCTGACTAGACTTTAAATCAGTCCTGACATTCTTCCCCTGTCACTTCCTCCTTTCCTCTTTTCTCCCATCAAGTGTGCATCATCATATAGCATAGGATGGGGAAAAAAACCATAGGTCTTGTAAAGATGTATCTATAGAATCATAGATACTTTCATTCCCTTGTCATCCTCCACAGGTCCCTTGCTTTCAGATATATCTAATGAAATTCATGACTACGAAGCTGGAACTTTAATTTCTTTCCATATGTAGGTAATATTATGGGAAAGATATAAATTCAAAAGGGGTTCATTAAGAATAACATTGTATATTTGTCTCTGTGTGTTTGCATACCCATGTCTTTTCCCTCTTGATCTCCTATTTTTAAAAGAATCATTTTGCTGGAATTGGCAGATGACAGGCTGACGATCAGACCTGAGATTGCCAGACACTGCTTTAATTATTTTCTATTGTTATAAGGAAGAAAATATATGTGGAGTATTTGGCCTCCCCCCACCCCACCAAATTTTTTTTACATGTATAGGATCTCCATATAAATTAACCTTATGTAGATGAGGAGGAGCTTCTCCTATATTTATATTTGCATGGTAAGGATGTTGGATGGTGAGATGATCACGTCGGAAAACAATTCCAGGAGCTTTAGTAGTCCAAATATTGCTTCAATGTTTTCTAAATCCCTGGAAAGAGCAGAATAACATGGGAAAAGCCACTTGACATGGAAAAGTAAAAGGGGATTGTGGCCAGAATCTCAAGTGAAATATTTCCACTCTTCTGGCCGTGCTGATGAATAACAGCATTAGTCATAGATGTACAGAGGAGCTGGTGCTGGATTTTTGCATTTTTCCCTCTTCCTAGTCAACAGGAGCAAGTTTTGCAGACTCAAGGAGAATAATCTAGCACTCTTGTAACCATGGTTGTAGTTATAGAGTGGGTCTTCCTATATTATGCAAAGGATTTGGCTCCCTATCTGATTTTATCCTATACTTTACTTTTATACAGTAGTACTTGAATTTAGAGCATAGCTGGCGGAAAATTGGATAATAACCATATCAAATTGATTGGACGTAAAGGTATCATTTCTCAAGCTCCGACCAAACCTACTACAAGCTATGACGTGTTGTAGATAGGAAGATCCTATGAGCTCAGAGTATGTATTTATCTATAATGCACATCATCAATGTGATCTATGTATATGTAATTTTCCTACCGAGAGCTCCTTCTTCTTGTCTATCTCCAATCCAATCTCTCCCCATGACTTTGCAGCGTCGAGGATAAGATTTCCTCTAATTTCCTACAACTTCAAATGTCATTTCATTTGTGGTAGTTTGCATCAATCTGGCAGAACATAGTTAGAGTGAGAGGATGCCGTGGGTTTGTTAAGGAGAGACATTAGGAACTAGGATGATCCCTTAGTATATATGAAAGATTGACAGGGACCCATCCAACTATCTCATTTACTTAAACAGCACCCCTCAACCTACAAAGAGAAACCTATTGAATTTCTTCCTCTCCTTCACCTTTTAACGTTCCTTATATTATTATACACAATAAATACTATACTAGTGTTCTCCACCTCCTACCACAAAAAAAGACTCACATTGTCTTTGTAGATGTGAGTAAGCCAATATTAAACCTTTCTAAATAATACCATTGTGATGGATATGGATGTCATTTTCTCACCCAGCTCTCAATCCTTGAGGACGAAAAAGATTATAAAGGGAAACCCCACTACAGAGTAAAGCTTTAAATATAATTTATGGCGGTTGGAAAAAATCCTATGTCTTTTTACATATTAGGGTGACATCCCTTATGTTTTTGTAACAAGAAAGTTTGTTTGAAATAAAAACGTATTAATGGTGGAAAAAAATTAGACATAGAAGATCAGATGTTAAGAAACTACAGGGAAACTGAATGATGACTTTTCCTTTTAACATCACAAATCCTTTAAAGCGACTGCGGTGAAAAATTGGCTTTAACTTGGCTAAGATACGCCTTTGTTGACACAATATAGTTGATTGAGAATTATGTGAGACGGTCTCACCTCAACATTGACTTGTTGAAATTGCGGGCCTCGCATTTTCCAATTCATCAGCATGCCATTATATTGTCATATCCAATTTCACTCTTCCTTTCTCATGTGTTAAGTATAGCTGATATCCAGCTATTATTTTAAGAATTTTTTCCCGAAATTTAGGGTTCGAAATCATATTTTCCCCCTATGTATCCTTGTAACCTGAGGTTACAAATAAGTTTTGGGGAGAAATATTTTAGTACGGAACTGTTTTCTCCTCCGAGGAACTACTTTCGTGTGAGTTTATCCTCATATTTGAGGCAAAGCAATATTATTATAATTCATGCCGCCTTTTACAGTACATTGCAGTAGTGGGAATAATCGAAGTCGACACCCCCATTCATCATTATTTTTACTGTATTACCTTCGGACTGTGATTTTTAGCTGTACATATGCAACTCCCATAGTAATGGTTTCTTCCACTATAAATCATAACACTTATAAAGGGAGAGAACCAATACTACAGGGAAAGTTACAAAATAGCTGTAGGGGAATGAAATATAACTGCTTGCCGTGGGTGGGAATGTAAATCTAAAGTATGTTGTTAAAATTCTATGATCATATTTCCTGTATTGACTAACATATTAGGAACTTTCACATACATATGTACGTATAATAGTAGTACTAAACATGGAACGTGGAAGGTTAACTACCCTCAGACTACCCTAGAGTAATAATGATTACCTTATAAAGTCGACAGGGAAGTTTACAACTGGAATTCGCATAACATGCTACATAACAAGTGACGCTGCTGTTACATGGAAAAGTCTCTGCAATCAATGCGTAGGAAAAGTGTATGCCTATGTATTCTATGCACATGAATTTAGCACAATACCAGGATCTCTTTTCGCAACTACCAATTTGGAGTGATTTTTACTCCTATATTTCCACTATTCTATGGTACAAGAATAATTATAAAGCAGTTCGACTACAATTCTGCTGAAAGACCCAATAATATTCCCGTTCCTTTGAGAGTATGTACACCAATGTTTTTTATATAGGAACGGAGGATTTCTTGAAGCAGTTAAAAAAAAATCGTCCCCTCTCCCTCACGCGGACTTTCTCCTGTAGTTAGTGGCGCTTGTAAGTAAAAAGCTTTACAGCTCCGCAGTTCCGTTCCAATTTGCCACTTTGGAGTCTTGACTCGGCGTATACTGCGGAACTTTGTATTTCGGTGGCTGCCACTTCTATTTACCTTTGCTTGTCGACGAAATTGATTAAATAGCACCACCACCCCAATTTCCCTCTACTGCATTTCCATAGGTCCTCCTTCCTCTTCGTAACAACCTATTGTAAATACTACACACAAGTGCATCACTTTTGACCACTTTTCCCCCCCTTGCTCATGAAATCTAATAAAGGAGGAGTAGAGGAACAGCAGCAGGAGTATAGAAGGAGAAAAACCCCACAAGCTGATTAGTATTTAACACACGCTAGACTGAACTTTTAACAACAGCTCGAATTTATTCCTTTAAAGCTTCATGTACATAGATACAAGTAAATATAGTAGCGTAGTAAGGGTTTTTCAATTACATCTATGTCCGCATCAGATTGACGGAAGAGATGGGAAGAGAACCATGTTCTAGTCTCAAGTCCATTGTATAAACTTGCACGTTGTCAAGTGCAGCTTGTACTTGGCTACAACCTTTATAGTAGTAACTTCCTTTGATCCTATCTCTGGAAAATCTGGAGTAAAGTGCAGGCGAGAGAGAGAGAGAGAGAGCTCTTCTTCGTTCAACCATTTCAATGTGTTTACACATTTTATCAATGTTTTTCCCTCAAATTTTTCTCTTTTTTTAATTCCTATCTTTTTTTTACACATTTCTACTAGAATATATTCTACCTCGCTTTTTATTTAAAAATTACTAGAGTAGTAGTAGCCTTGTGAATTTTCTCTACTACGCTTGAGAGGATTGTACACTCTACAGACCTGACATAATTTTTTTGCATGTATACTATGGCCATGCAATGAAGTTGCGTGCGAAAAAAATCGGCAAAGAGAGAGAGAGAGGGAGAGAGAACATGGTTCGGTCGATGGCAACACCTTTCCTTCTATTTATGTCTCTTGCATGTGAGCATTTACTCACGTATTTTTACACACTGAGTAAGGAATAGTACATGGAGGAGTGCTAGCATGATTCCTTAGTTTAAGGAAAAAAAATATGTATGTACTAATATTCTCTCTCTCGCTCTCTTGCTCAACAGCAGAATTTTACAGTATGGCACTTTCACATGGCCACTATCCCTAAATACATACTTACATCTGATATAGATGATACTATTGTATATGAAAGCTACCTATAGAATAGATGCGTTACCTTCTCTCTCTCTCTCTCTCTGCGGTTGTATAGTTTAATGTCATGCAAAGCTGGCTCGTTCTGTCTAAAAACCGATAAATATCA
This sequence comes from Spatulosminthurus flaviceps, assembly GCA_034693705.1. Classification (NCBI taxonomy): domain Eukaryota; kingdom Metazoa; phylum Arthropoda; class Collembola; order Symphypleona; family Sminthuridae; genus Spatulosminthurus; species Spatulosminthurus flaviceps. The sequence continues at coordinate 12,516 of JAQFXU010001364.1, read as the reverse complement.
AGCTACAATAAACATGCTATTTTTTACATTGGAAAGTTAACGTGTTTACACTAGCCACTACAACTATAAAAAAGATTTGACTGGATTCCTTGTCGTACATACGTGTGCTACTATGCTTTATGTAAGTAGATACTTTAGCAATATGTAGGATTACATTGAAAGGAATAAGTGTAAAGTTTTTCAAGGGACAAGAAAAAGAAGAAGGGACTGAAAAGTTAAAGAAAGGAGAGAGAGAGTTCTAGGAAAATGTTAAGATTGGCACTTTAACTAAGAGCTGATGTTAACTCACAATCAGTGGGTGTAGCTTGAAAGATTCAAGTATAATAGTGAGAAAGTTTGGGGTTTAGTACGTGGGAAGGAGGAGAATATCTTGTTATTAACCCACAGCTTCTTCTTCTTCTTCTTCCTAGTCCTCCTCACATTTTTCACGTCTATGAATCTCTTGTAGATATCCGTAGACCCCAACTCACTCAGTACCTGAGGAGTAAGTTTTCAGAGAAAGTTTCAATATATAGGGGAGATTCGTCTAGATGTGTGTATACATAGGACCTAGCCAAATGTGAATCAGCATCTTTTTTCCAAGAAGAGACGAAAGGCATTGAGAGGTGAGAGAATGAATGAGAGACCAAATAAAAGAAATGGGTCCGGAGTTAGTCAAGTTATTCAAGCGTGAGTTAAGTTAGTGCAGATGTAATTCTTTGGGCTGGACTAACTTTTTCTCAGGGGTATATGGATCTGAGAGGGGGGAAAGTTTCCTCAAAAGTATGCGCAAATAATACCTCAATTACCTAATTAATTGAATGCTAAACTTGGCTATAGTCATACACCCAAGGATTCAACTTTACCGCCAGGACTAGCCATGTTCGAGTGTAAAAAAATCTTGTGGAGTAAAAATAAACACAAATCTTCTCAGCCTTGTCTGCTTTTAAGTAAACTTTGTCTCTTATAGGAAAGGGTTTGGAGAGGTATCCACAAGTTCATATATGTTTTTATGAATAGCCCCTATCGATTTTTTTCTACCTACCTCTAACCCTATGTGAGGACTGCCACAACGATAAACTCTACTGTACGGGAGTGTACATGTGTTTGTGTTAAAACGCGTCCTCAAAATCTCCCTTCATCAAAAGCTGGAAAGTTGGTAAATTAAAAAATTTGCCGCAGTCCTTCCTCCCAGGTATAATTTCATCTTTCCCATTTATCCTTACAGTAGTAGTGTATGTATATAGCCTAGCATGGGAAGAGGCTTGGAATTAAAAGGAGGACTGTATGTAGAAAAAAATTCATTTTTGACTGCAAAAAAATACTTTCCTTCTGCTTTCTCTCTCTCGGTTATTGGTTTGAGAGTTGCCAACATGGGCACATTTACTTGCGGAATGTTTGTAACTATTGCCGATTTAGCCCACAGGAACATGAAGCGAGGAAATAAAACCTCTTTGGATCATTGTCCTTGGAAATTCCACAAACTAGCCAAGACTTGCATCATTTCGTGGTCAGAAGTCACACTTTCCAACTCTCCTCCCAAGTAGTGGAGTTTCTTGGGTAGTAGTTGGAAAAACCACCTACTTTATTACATTCATACATATATCTACATGAGCACATACTGCTAGTGTGCACATGCCACCCTGAAAGCTAAGCTTTTGCACTAACATTAACCATGAGTAGAATTACCATTTCCTCTTCCATGTATCTGTAAATGTACATAGAGTAGGGATATACGTACTAAAACATATTTTAAAATTAAAATGTGGTTCCACAACATAAGTCGTCCTAGTTAGGAGAAGAGTAGTTATATATACAAAAGGCAGGGTAAAGACCACATGTTGAAAGATCTGGTGGTTTAGCAAAGCCCCTCTTCTCCTCTTACCAGAATTTAGGCCAGGTATTAATTTGAATGGAAAGGCAGACTGGCTCCGTTATAGTAAATTCACTCTTTCCAAACTGTATTTTTAGTATGGTGTCGCCTCAAACTTAAAGGCATTTCCCCTATGGATTCTTTTACATTATAGCTCACGGAGCAAGGAAGATTCCGTGTCTCATGAGGAGCACTAAATAAACTTAGTTAGATGTTTCTAAATAAATTACCTACTTGGAATTTTACTCTATTAAATGGAACTTGGAGACGTTTTAACGGATAATCAGTCCATAGTTTAGTAAGTAAGTAGAGCATCAAAAAGGAGGAATAATTTTTTCCAACATTTATTGGAACTTCCAATAATTAGGTCCTTCCAGTTTGGAAGGATGATGGAAGTGGACGGAGGAAAGTTGTATCTAAAACTTGGGCTGGGTCGTCTCTTTGAAAAAAAATCCATGGATTTTTGCTCTCAGTGAGTGATGCATGCTGTAGGATTTTCTTGTAAGCCCGTGTTTTCCATGTATGCAGGAGGAAAAATTATCACGCTATATAAATATGTAGCTCAAGTGCATATTGACTTCTACTCAAATTTCTTTCACACATAAACAAGAAGAATTCCCTGTGCCTCCATGTATATGTTGGTATTTTGAATGAGAAGGTTGATCTATAGGCTTGTAACCCATTGAGTGAGTGAGCGTGATTTGAAGATTTACGTTCATGCAAAAATATGTATATAGAATGTTTTCCGATAGGATATGTTTACACTTTACGCACGGAATTTTACCTCCTGCTTATTTTTTACCATGTTTGTTTGTTACAAGTCAACTGGGCCTCTTTAATTCATGGTGTGTATATTCGTTATATAGAGCAGGTGGATGTTGTAGAGGAAGGATATTTGTGCTGTATGGGCAGGAATTTTTTATTTCTTGGCTATTGTATGTAAAATTTATGGTGAAAGTATGACTTGGTGAAAATTTAATTTTCTCTTTCCTCACGTATATTTACTTTCGTAGGTGTTTGTATAAAAGATGGCCACTACTACGTACGTACATTATATGTACATATAGTCGGCCCTGTTGTAGTATGAGCGAGGTTGGAAAGTCCATAAAAATAGTTGCGGTTGTCATATGAGGTAGTTCTAAATAGTTTTAGTGTATAAAGGAGAGTATATTTACCTGGCGCATTTCTCTCCTTTGACTGCATCAAGGTGCTTGCATTTGTGTTAGTAGTAAATCAGCCGTATGTGAATGATACTATATAGATGTGAGTATAAAGCTAAGATTATTGATTGAGCTCAACCACCAGTAGATTTTTTTGAAAAGGAAAAATCTCCTAGGACTTTAGGATAGACAAAAGGCGTAAGAGACATGAAGCTTGTTCAGAGAGAAAGAGAGAGAGAGAGAGAGAGAGAGAGTTGGAGAGCCATCATTACCTACAAGTACTATGCCATATTTTTACTTTCCAAACACAATCCTCTCCTTTCTCTCAACATTTTTTCTCTGCTTAGTTCCTTCAACTGGCTACTCAAAATCCAGACTGGGAAATTTAATTCCTTTTTTTCCTATCCTCCCCTTAAAAAATAATGGAGCACATAAATATTAACGGGGCCATTATTAACCAGCGTGGATGAATGGAAATGTTAAATGAAAAACTCAGGTAACAAGTGGATTTAGCCGGATTTTTTAAGAGCCTATAAGACTATATGAAAAAAGTAGTATAGTATTTTGAAAAATAGCCCGCCCATCAACCTTAAATTGCTTGGGTGTTTTTAATGGAAAAAGGAAAAATTTATATTTTTGTAATATGATTTTAGAGGATTTGTATCAAAAGGAGTCTTTAATTTGAGATAAGAAGAAAATCTGTGTTATTGACAGGGAGTGAAGTAGTCAAGTTTAAGAAAATTAGATTTTTATCCAGTTTTGCTTTGCATGAAGAAATAAATTTCCCGTGTCAAAATACAATAAGGTAAAATTTATAGAATAGTCTAATAGTGGAAATAAAATATTTAATAAATAGAGCCCATTCGAGTATAATAATTGGCTGTTCAAGTGAAATGATCCAGAATAAGTGGTAGGTCGTGAGTGAATTGATTTTGTCTATTTGAATGCTTTTATACATTTAAATTTGTGCATAAAGGCAGTTTCCCTTTGGAATTAGTAGTAGCAGTAGTAGCACTAATGAGAGTCTATAAATGGAGGATTCATCAAAATCACCAAACTTTAGTAGGGAGCCTCCTTTTGATAATTAGAATTTAGTAGAAATATCCCTCCCGCCAAAGAGCAGTTTATTACTCAAATCAGATTTACAAGCCATTTATGAATCTTCGAGAGCAATCTATTTCAATTGGATCGTACGTTGAATCCTCAGCTCGTAGACCTCTCCCCGTCAACTACTACACACTACCACATTGTAACATACAGTCCGCGCTCGTAATTCTAAAAACGGACGGATCCAATCAAGATCAAGTCTTCACTTACCCAAATGTGCTCCTGCTCTCTGAATCAGCCTAATTTATATATGTACAACGTATGTACATGCATACAATATGTAAATTCCGTTGGCAAGTGTGAATTCCAATTAGGAATCAAGTTCCACCAGATGAATGGGCTTGTAAGGGGAAATGTGTGGTGATTACAACTGATGAAATCATAATGTGATTTCCAAGTTAATTTATTTCCAAAAAATGAAGGTGATGTTTTTACTAATGAGAATGGTGAATGGTACGTGATTACACGACCGTAAATCTCTTGTTTACTATTCTACGCAACCACACACAAAAAACACACACGTACCTTTCCAAGCCAAGTCATATCCTTGACTATAAATCTATATCTATTTTTCTTCTATATGTACTTTACACATTATTATTACTATTATTATTATATCCACAGTGTTAGTTTGAACAAGCAAATATTGAATCTTGAATCCACAGAAAAACTAAAGTATCTCAACCATATAAGCTTATGCTCACAAGCCCCAATACACACAATGTTTCAATAGCTCACTCACCCGATGAATTGCTCTCAAGCTCCCTAACCTTCCAGCTCAACTCTGTTACGTCCAGTTAGAAAAAGGTTAGTCGATGCAATTAACACCCTTCTACATTCATAGAAAAACATGGGAACATTCTATGTCTACTTCAAATTCAATTTCTACGTCCCCTGGAACTTCCCTTCTAATTTGGTCATTGTGGGTACTTTATATACTGGAGAGAGCAGGAGAATAATGGTGATAAGCAAAAAATATAGGATTTATCCCTTAAACAATACAACTTACTTTCTCCACTCTGTGTACTTCCTATAGGTTCCTATATTTATACAAAAGCCTATGTCTACTATACACAACTGCTTGAGCAAAACAAACAATTGAGCATGTTTTTAAAAGGATGAAATCCTTGTATATGAATTGTAATTACACAGCTCGCTCTCTCCTATAATTTAGAAACGTGCATAAAAGCTTTTTGGTTATTCAATAGACTAGGCTTGGGCTTGTTGGCAAGTATTTTGGAAGGGAAGAGGACAAACTTGATTAGACTGGAGAAAGTTGCTATTCATAGGAGCTCCTTGTTGTAAAGGACTGTGCGAAAACTAGTAATTAACATGCACGCAGTTGAGTGAGTGAGAGATGGCTCCGTGAAATGCCACGAGTTATTACCTGCATAGGTACAGAAGACATCAGGGGGTAGTAGGAGCGTAGTAGTAGCAGTATCTGGTGGAAAAGTATACTTTTATCATACACGAGTCTTTCTTTTTTCCATACCACTTGCTTGTTTTACTACTATCTATGTCTACACCTACTTGAAAATAAGTATGTGTGCTGTATAGTGTACATACGTACATACATGCTTCATCCTCTCGTGGAACTTGATGCATTAGCATGTATGGATTTACACGGACAATATAACGTACTATGACTAGAGACATGAGTATATTAGTCCTTCCAGGATAAACTAGACTTATTGTGTATGGCATTTATATTCACTGCCATGGAGGCACACTTGGAATGCGTTTCACATCATTGCTCCACTACTTTTACTACTTGCTCGGCTCAACCTATACTATACTACTACAACTACTACTGCTCCTTCCAAGTTAATGCATTACAGCCAGCTTGAGTTGGTAGACTAAAGTACATTATGTACATTTGATATGAGTTTGGTTTCAACAGATCTACAAGAGTCCATACAGGGAGAAGAGTGTGGCTAAAAGGGAGAAACTACACTCTTTGGATGTTTTTAGTATACATGGAAAAGCTACAATATTCCAGATCACTTGCTCTTACCATGAGAGAACTCCTGTATAGATATATGGATACATATCTTTTTATATAGTATGTGTAGTGTATTGTAGGGAAATAGCAAAAGAGGAGAGGAGTGCCTGGAGTTGTGGAGATAGAGTAAGCATTGAGATGTATATTGGCCTATATATGGAGTGAAAGTAGGTTGTTTGGAGAATAATATGCTGGTCCCGCGGAAGATATTCCTCTGCTCCTGAATTGTACCATCAATAGTGATTGAATCGAGTAGTTGAGTGCATGTTAGCGTTTCGTATATATTTGAATGATTTAGCCCAATACCCATGTATTCCCCAATCGACAAATCAATGGGCACAAAAGGATCTAGGACTACCTCGGCGACGACTTCTACTCTACTCATTCCTCTCTTGTACTACTACTACTACTACTACGATGACTAGGACTCGCTATAGCGTAGTATGTAGACGTCGACAGTAAACAAAAATTCCAATGAAAGGATGACGATGGTGCCCTTCCCTTCTCTCCAACCTGTCTCCGCACATACAAAAACTCATGCATCTCATTTACGATGACAAGGAGACTCGTATAGGCAGTAGGAGTTTAATTCTTAACAACAACGACTAGTACTCTAACCCTTAAGTTTGGATTACCTCCTATGCTATTCTAGTATATAGAGTAGAGTACCATGAGAGGATTCCTACCGTCCCTGTACACACTATACATATTTAAACTTCCCTACTACAACAACAACAAGAGAAAGATACAACACACTTTACCCGCATTTCAACTCCAGCTCTTTCTCTCAGCAGAATCCCTCCCTCTCTCTCTCTCTCTCTCCAAATCTATATAGCGGGAAAACATGTTATGTAATGTCACTTGTTCATCATTCCTACTATGTAGCAAGTTTTTATTCTCTCGTCAAGGCATCTCGTCCGAATTTCGGCTGGATACATATGATGGGATGATAAGTACAAGTTGATACAGTGTTGGGACACATCAATCCTGGGAACAAGTACAATAAGATATTCTCAGCTTGCTTCTCCTCACTACCGTTATGTCACCACGTATGTGGTGGCACTAAAATCCATGGAAGGTATAACTTATCCTCTTGTTTGCTAACCATTCTTTCTTCCTTTTCCCTTTCGATTTTCATTTACGCTGTACTTCTCTCTTGCTCCTGCTTTCACTCTCATGTAGCATTCAGAAGCACTTGGAGAGCTACTACAGCTATTGCTTCCTCACTTTCACAATACTATCAACTTGGGATCACCATGGTCTCGTAAGCATTACTTTTGTGCTCATTTCAATCATATTATCCCAGCCATTTTCTCCTTCGAATCTTTAGCATCATCAAAAAAGTAAATTGTAAAGTCCTTTTAGATAAATTCATATATGCTCTGTCAGCTCAGTGTCAACACTAAGCTTTAAGATAATTTAAGAATTATATCTCCGGATTTGTAATAAATTATAGATAGCACATTAAGTATGACATGCACATATTTATACACCGCTATAATAATTATCAAAGCTAGAAACATAGAGCTAATGAAGGATAGCCCATGAAGGACAATAAGTTAAAACTTAAAAAAGTCGGTTTACATCAGTGGATTTCTTCTATAAAGATTACATTAGTAGATATAATCTTTATACATTGCACATTATATAATTACGTAATGATTATACATTTTTATATTTGATATAGTAGATTTTTTAGATGACATGCATCTACTGAATCGTGAAGCTTGTACTCAGTGGTTTCTGATCTAGACCGTACCGTCTGGTGCTTGCTCCTCCTCCTCCTATGGATGTAGTTAGTCTAAAAATAGAGGAGAAATATTCTTGGCTATGTTGAAAAAACTTTGGGTAAGAAAATAGGAAGCTCACCTGCGTATCTGTAGAAAAGTACCCTTTTAAATGATAAAATGCTGTTAGCCGGGAATAATTTATTCAGGGAGTAACAACTTTCTCCCTGTGGCTATGTACAGAACACTACTTGACATGGAATTTAGCTCAGCCAAGGAAGGAAGTGAATGGAAAAACCAAATGACGATCCGATCCTCCTTAGCCCATAACATAAGCCATAGTAGCAGAGCTAAATGATAATGCTCAAGTGTGGGGAAAGAGCGTTATCCAACAGGTCATTGGTTTGGGTAGGAGAAGCTAAAGCGGGTTGAAGTACTAGGAAAAAGTTGTCACGAGTGAGCTTTAGGAAGAGGGAAATGGCTGGAATAAATAAATAAGGAGAGTAGAAAATTGTGGCTGGGAAAGGGCTATTTGGCTAGGGAACGGGAGCAAGGCATTAGTTCTTGAGGGACTTGGACCATCTCTACATATAAATATAGTTAATTTTATAGAAGAGTAGCATAATTTGGACAGGATTCCATAGTATTAGTTATATGAGAGGAACATATAGGACTTTCCCGTTCAACTAACTACATTCCGCCATTTACATTGGTGGTTTTTGCCTCTCACTCACTTGTTTCATCTCATGGCATCCCTTCTGACAGAACACAAGATGGTCTTTTTCAACAAATTTGACGTTAAAGGATTTCTTCAAGAAATCATCTGTGTTGGGTAGGAGAAGAGAAGAGAATTCCAACAATACTCACGGAATCTCCTCTTGATAACTTTTATGTATATTTCTAGCCTGCCTCTCTCTCTCCTTCGGCCTTTCCTATACTTACGTAGGTAGTACTAATGTGTGGATTTCATGTATATAAATATGTATACATATTTAGACTAAAGCCTCGGAGCTATAGGAAACATTAAGGATAAGCCTTATACTATAAGCCAGTTTCATAAATGTGTTCATAGTTACATGAGCATTGAGTTTGAGCCAGTGCTGAGGACCGTGGAGTGATGCAGAGTCCTTAATCAAAGGTTACACATTAATAAATACACCATGGCATGTATTGGACGAGTGTACATTAGAAATACGCAGTCGGCATTTTTCTTCCAGTCTGCCTCCACCGAGGTCCTTCAAGATACAATGGCTATATTATAAGAGCTCCCAACCAGCAGCTCCCCCCACCACAAACATAAATACATATTAGGGGGAAAAGTATAACATCTCTACTGTTGCTCACTACTAGTACTCTCCTTCCTTTCTCCCCAGCCCTAACCATACCAGACTACTCCTGGTCTTGGCACTTCCATAAGAAATATCTTCCACTCACAAGACATGGCTCTCCACATTGAACATTTCATGGTTAAAAAGTAGTGCCGTTATGCTTTACGAGGTTTAGACACTCCACGGCCTAACAAATTGTAATACTTTGGGAGCTGGGAGTGCAAATCCATTTCGATACTCCTGTGTGCTCTCAAATTGAATATGGGCTTGGCTACTCCTATCATAATACATTATATTGTAGTGTATATTATACTACATTATATTATAACTCTCCCTCCCTCTCCCCCTCACTCTCTCTCTCTCTTCCCATAGACTTCTACATAAGAAAATTCCTTTCTTATTTCCCCTCTGCAGGACATTGGTTGCTATTTGAACATGATCAAAAAGAGGACAAATGACCTCCGTCTATATCCTATCTACTTCTGTCCTACTTCCTATATCATTAAGTACGAGGTAGTTCTAACTTATGCAACATTTTTCTCCTCTTGACGGTCTCAACTCCTTCTTTCTCTCTCTCTCTCTCTCTTCCTTTACTCCATATACTCTCTCCATCCCCCTTACAATTTCCAAAGAGCCTGCTATTAATGGCTATTACAGTCATAAGCCTCCTTCCATCTGTTAAGGGGAAAGAACCAAATTTTCTCCCTTTAAGAAACCTTTAAGGTTCTTCATCTTACAAGATGTGGTCCGTGCTGCTCTTTTGTTAACTTGAGAATTTCCTATCTTTACTCCTACTGTGAGTATGGAGGGAGGGGTGGTGAGATTTTGAGAGGATTTTTAACTTCTCTCTACAAACTACTACTAATGTGTTATAATATCTGAGTGAGAGAGGTTATGTAGTAATACTCTTCAAGAACACAAATTGTATGGACATATTTAAAAATTTATGGTGGTAAATGTAAGTGAAATTTTTGAGAAATCAATTTTCAAGCCACGTACAACATACAAAGTATATATATATATATAGGTATGTATATGTAGGCACGTTAAATATTAAAAATTTCGCCTTGTACTGTATGCACGTGAGATTTGTAGCCATGTATTTGATCCATAGAGAGTAGATTTTTTTATGTATTTCAGATAAAGAAGTTATATGTGCAGGTCTGACTGAGATGAGTTTTTTTAAAGGAATAGAGGAAGAATCAAATGTTGAGCTTACAGACACTAAAAGCATGGGTTGAGAGACAAGGGAAGACGAATGAAAGGAATAGTATGAATTTTTTTCTCAACCAGAAGAAAAAGAAGAAATTTCCTCATGTACATGTATATGACTGCATACACACTTGCCTTTGATACAAATGTCTTTCTCTCACCAAGACAGATGCATCTGGAAAGACAAGAGTTTTATATGGGTGGAATTTTTTTTGGGTGATATATAACATTACAAGGAACCTCACCTCCCTTGAAGTTTCTCTTGATAACTTAAATGGCCATGTGCATTTCTGGAGATTCTCCCCTCTCTCTCTCTCTCTCTGCTTTTCATCTAACCATACATCTCTGCCTATGACCTTTATATCTACTGATCCAGTTTTGCCTAAGCCCTCTGGTATAACCCTTCATACTGACATACATTTAAAGCCGGGGTCGGGACTAATATCCATAGAAATTTAATGGGGATATAGCCATGCATGCATTTGCAACTATTATCAGTATCATTATCGCGAGGGTCCCTAATGGGTTATAAGGAGTGAGAATGAAACTCTGCCACGTAGGTTGAGAGAAAAAACAAAACCGGATTTGTCGATTTTAATCCCACTCTTTAGCGCTTCAGTCTCCCCTGAAAAATCTGAGCAATAATCTCAAAGTGGAATTGTATATAAGAATCTCTCCGGAAGAATGCCCACACCAGCTCAAGAAAAAGACTCAGCTCACCGTTACGGATTTTAATTTTATTCCTTTCTTTTCTCTCCTTCGTGGTATGAAAAAAAGAGAAAAAGGAGGAGGAGGAGGTGGAGGATAAAGAAACCCTTTGAACACAAAAGTATAACCCTCCTTGCATATAAGAGGCCATCCACATTTTCTCATTCTCTCGGATGTGGCCAATTAATATAGGAAACAGTCTAAATGATGAGTGGTTTTTATTACTATGCTCTTCCAGTCGAATGAATACATTAAAACTCAAGATACTTTCCCCTACTGTCTTGGGAGAAAGTCAAGACCCGGTGTAGTATGAAACTTAATATGCACAGATATATAACTACATATATATTTATATATCCATATACCCCATTATTTTTCTCCCCAAACATATGTAGGTACTTATGTGGTTAAAAGCAAGGACACTAAACCTGCACACTTCCTCTCTCTCTCTCTGGAAATGTGCTGGTTACTTTAGTGCCATTCCGTCTGCTCGCAATTAACGTGGACGCTAAAAAACCTAAAAAAGATAGTACTACCAAAACTCATGTACATATAATTTGTGTGGATGAGTAAGAACGTAGTGTGGGTAGGAAGGAAGAAAGTGAAAAAGCCTTATGGGGCAATTTAGCCAGCGAAAATCATTCCTCTCTATGTTTACATGTACGAAGGTCTTCTTCCATTTTATTTTTTATTGATTTATCCTTGATGATCCATCACGAACGCCCATGCACATAAATTCCCCCGTCCAGCTTCTACTATACTACTTCTAACTCAAACAGAACAGAAGTTAAAGAATAGTTGTGAGAATTTCACAAGAATTTCCAATACACATAAATATAGGATCTTCCAAATAGTTTTTCTATTTCAAAACTAGAGAGAGAAAAAACTTGTATTTCCAACGCAACCCTTGAGCTAGCCATGGTAGAGTGTATATGTAAAAATGGTAGATTTTGATGGAAACTCCGCTAGAACGCAGCTTTGTTGAAAGAGGAAAGAAAAAGAAAGACAGATTTTCACTCTTCAAGACTATGCATACTCTCTAATGAGACACAAGGAAGGCTGAGTATAAGAAAGCAAGGAAGGAAGGAAAAGTTTATGGTTTTTAGGCTCCTCCTCCGTGTACTGCATTAAAATCTAATTGTCAGAGCTGTTGAGAGGTCTGATTCACTGAGAAGGGAGAAGTAAATTAAACTAAACGTTCCTCCTTCACTATTCCTCCAACCCTGGAAAGTAACATGAACCTTTAGATCCCATTACTTCTCGTCAATAAACCAAGCTTTCTCTCCCCTACATTTCCCATAGAGCTACATACACCAAATGTATACATTGAATTTTACTCATGAATGTTTACTTTACCGCAGAAACCTCTTCAAATAAATTGTCTAATTTTTCACTTCTCTCCATACTAATGTTTCTCAAC
>JAQFXU010001363.1:0-30014 GCA_034693705.1 Spatulosminthurus flaviceps | reverse complement strand
CTTAATATAATGCCGGAGTTATTTGTATTTCCGCCGCTAATTACAGCGCGCCGTGCCTTTCTATTCATTCAAAAGGCACATCTCGTGGGAAAGTTGAGAACTTTTTAAGAACCTACATTTTCATTAGGCATGCGCACAATATCTCTGTAGACACCTTCGTAAAATAGTGATGCAGTTGAATGACAGAACGACAGAACCAAGACTCGGCCCATTTAAATAGAAGGTATATATAGATTATCAATACTATGTATTTAAATGAGCCGAGTCGTCTTGGTTCGTTCGTTGTTTCGTTCGTTGGTTCGTTCGTTCAATGCTCACAGTTGTGCGCATGACCAACAACCGCCGCTAGAGCGCGGCCGCAGGCCGCGCTAAAGTTGTTGCTATATGCCGCCTGACTTTCCAGCCACATTGAGGCTGGTGGGGGTTCTAGTATAAATGAGCCGAGTCGTCTTGGTTCGTTCGTTCGTTCAATGCTCTCACTTGTGCGCATGAGCAACAACTCAAACCGCCGCTAGAGACTTATACATATTATATATTATGAGCTATATCAAAATATTTGTTGGGGGATTTATTTATTACTAGTACAGAGGGCCCACTCCGTGGGCTAGCCTAAATCAAGCCCGCGCTGAGGTTGATTTAAGCCAATCAGGAGGCAGACCGCGAAGTATGAAAGGGGTCGGTCGGCTGCTCGTATAATAAAGATTATTACGATTGTGACCCAAGGACTGAAAAATGAAGTATTCAATGATAGCTGTTGTTTTTTTCCATGTTGATTAATCTTTATTCACTTTAAAATTGCATAAGCAAACAAAAAGACTTTAAAAAATGGTAGTTGTTAACGTTTCTTAACCGGTGAAATCACCAAAGACTCAGGTTTTCAACTAATTGTACGTACAATCACTCTTGAGAGTGAATAAATTTCAATAAATTCACAACTCGATCTTCCGAGTTGGAGCTTCTGCTCTGCTTTAATTACGTTCCGACATTATTACTTTGTAAGGATGTGGGTATAGTACAAAGAAACTTGGCTTGGGTTCTATGGGAATATCCTTGTTTTCATCTGCAAGCCTGACGTTGAATCGATGGAACATACTTGACAGAAATAAAAACAATTCGTCTCTAGCCAAAGTTTCTCCCATACAAGCACGTTTCCCTGATCCAAAAGGAAGGACAGCGTCACTTTTCTTGAATGACTTTCCATCATTGCTTAAGAATCTTTCGGGTCGGAATTCTTTTGGGTTATCAAAATATTTCTCACTAAAGTGAATGCCATAAACATTCCCCAAGATTTCTGTGCCTTTAGGACAGTCGTAACCCAGAATTATCCGGTCTTCAGTTGCCACGTGCTGTAAACCAAAAGGGACGAGGGAAGAGTACCGAGTTATTTCTGTCAATAACGCTTCCCAATATGGTAACCTTGAACCAAAGCAAAGCAAGATATAATACAATAAATATCGTAGGTTTAGAAATGTCGAAATTTCGCATACGAAAATGTTTGGAAGGCACTTCTTTTAAATAATAAAACCACCGTACTTGGGACGATCCGCTAGATTTGGATGCCGATTTCTTCCTACAACATTGTCAAGCTCATGCTGAAACCTTTTCTGAACTTCTGGAAACTTGCTGAGGTAGAGAACACTCCAGAGAAGAGTTGTAGTAACCGTATCAGATCCAGCGAGAAAGAAATCAACCATTGTAGCTTTCAGAGATCGAACTTAAAAATAAAAATCCCATTATTTTTCTCAAATTGTTTTTAATTTTTCAAAATAGTAATATCATTCTACGTCATTAACTAAAATTTTACTTACTCCCCACGGATTTATGAAAGCTAGAGTCGAAGTCGGATGTATTATTTATTTCCTTTAAATACGCATCTATAAAATCTCTGGGATTATCATCTTCCGGAAAAGATTTGATGTGTTGATCGATGTGACTCTGAATGATGGAGTGTATATCTTCTGTCATTTTGACCAAAGCATTCCAACCGAAGAAATTTGGAAATAGTTTCCCCAGAGAGGGGAAGTAAGATAATATTGGACTTGTGCCTCCCTTCGCCATAAATCTGAATCGTTGTAAGGAAAAGGCCGGTGTATTTTTCCTTTAAAATCCTCAAAGGATAAATAATTAAAATGAATCATACTCTTGTAGTTGGTTAAATATACTCCACAGTTCGGGCTCATCTTGGTGATATCGGTTTCCTGTTGTAATCATCCAGAGTGTATTTAAAACAGCCACATTAAATGTTCTGTCAAGCGTGAAGGACTGTCCCTGGTGCTGAGCAAAACTGGAAAGTAATTCATGAACTTCACCTAAAATTATCTCTTCACCAACATTTTTACCAAATCCGAAATCCCTCAGATGGCGCAAACTAAATCGACGTTGCTCCACCCATTCTGAACCCGATGATGCCACAATCCCTGGAAATAGGCAAAGCATTGGCATTAAAGTAGAGAATAATAAATTTGGCTCTTTATTACATTATTAGTTCTAATTATTATGCAATATCAGTACAATGAAATCGTCTAGCCCTCAAAATAAGTGTATCTGTAACTGTAAGTGTATATGCAAGTGATTCTCTCGGCTTTTCGTGTAGTAAATATCGCTCGAAAGCTCTCCGCGAGGCCTTTTTCGAGGTAACTACCATGGCTGTCTGTGGACCTTTGTTTTTAGGGCGGTCTCAGCCCCCTTATCAAATAGCCTTGTCCGTACATCCGTACTTCCCTCCGCACGATAACTCAAAAAAAAATTGACCGATTTCATTCGACATGTTTTTGAACATTACTTAGGGTCATAGCTGTTCGTTTTTGTTTGCAATCGGTACGCGTGTTCGTTCGTAAAAAAATAAAAACCAAAAATGTAAAATATTTGTTTCTCCTAAACTATTCATCCGGTCTCAATTAGGCATTTTACCCGTTTAATACATGTAATGTAATGTAATAATTAGGCTCTTTTAGGTTGCGAGTGTTGTCCTTACTGGATTATGGCAGTCAGGGAGATCTCACAAAATGTATGTGATCTCCTTGCCTGCCAACGCCAGACACGTGTACTACATAATATATTAGTGTTTATAAAAAAAGATTAATTTTGAAACAATGTTAATTATAGCGTTGTTTTGGTAAAATTAATTATTGAATTTTAAAATTTGAATAACTTTTAAACTAATCAATATATTTTGATGCGACTTAAAAATTTCAATGGATTTTGAAAAGTGCAATTTATTATATAATTTAAAATTTTCGAAATTTTGAAAATTCTTCAAAAATTTCTTTTTGGCTGGAAAATATTTTTTTGCAATACAATTTTTTTAGTTCAAATATTTTTATCACCATTTTAGATTTATACCAACATTTTTTTATCAAAATTTTATTATTTTTATCAAAAATTTATTTTTGACTGAAATTTTTTTATTGAAACTACTTTTTGGTTGAAAATTGTTGTTTACATTTTGGGTGGGATTTTTGATATAATATCAATATCATACATTAACGGGGCGGGCAGAGAGACGGCCGTAGCTGACGCCTTCCTTCGCAACAGCCTTAAATTATCGCGGATGATTTTTATAGAAAAAGTGGTAACGTTGTGCAATAGTAAACACTTGCGAAAAATTACAATTTCTAGCCCTTAATTTGTAGCTCTTGAACTCGTATCGCAATGATACGCGTATAACAATTCTAAAAGCACGTAATTTGCACTCTAAAAATTGTAATAGATCATTTCCTAGTGCGCCTAAATTTAAAAACTGGAGGGCCTAGAATGTTTAAAAAACGAAAAAAAATTTGAAAAAGTGTCCAGTGGTGTTGAAATAATGGAGAATTCACACCATAATTTTACATCTTCCATGAAAAAATTTATTGAGAAAGTCGCGCTAAAAAAACTTGATTAATATGGTATCTTACCTGTGTTTATTGCAAAACATTATCATTTTTCTGACAAATAGAAAGGTCTGTAAAGACTTATGGTAGCCTACCATTGGTAGGTACCGATTAAAAGCCCTCACGGAGAGGTTTCGAGCGATATCTATCAAATCAAAATCCGACGGCACCATTTGCAATGCTCCCCCATTGTAAGTTCAGAAATTGAACGTATCAAGAGATAAGTGCTTAAGTGTTGCAAATCAATCAGATCAATGATGCAAAGGAAGAGATAAGAAAATTTGATTCCCAATACCATGTGGCCCTGAACGAACAATACGGAATATTTCATTATCAGGACGAGCACTCATGGCTGGATCGTTATAAACTTCTCTCAACGCCTTCACATCCGATACGAAATAAACGCTGAAAGTATAAAATATGCGTTTTAATAAGACTTTAGCACAATAATTCATACAGTTATCCGACAGAGATTTTTTGAAAATATTCGCTGGAAAATTCACTCACAGCGTTGGCCCGAACTTGATTCTGAACACGCTACCATAATGTTCTGCCCACTTTGGTACAATTTCAGAGATCCCAGCATTTGAAGTAGCCAACTGAAGTAAATTGCCAACGAGTGGCAATGTAAATGGACCTGTACATCAAATCCAAAAATAGAACAATCCATTCGCTAACTTGTAATATAAGGCTTATGCATTATCGGCAATGGAATAGCACACCAATAAATTATGATTATATTTTGTTTCACTCCGTCAAAATATGTAGTATAGGTACATTTTCCTCGGAAATTCGAATATCCCATTATTGCTTAAAATTGCTCATAATACATGTTTTAATATTTTACCTGGTGGATATTTTTTCCTGTCTTTCTGGACCAAGAGGTAATAAATAATCACGCCTAGAACAGATACGACGAGAAAACCAGTAAGTGAAACCATGATTTAGCTAACGGTCAATGGTGACTGCGAAGGGAAATAATTTTTCGGACGGTAATCAGGTCTCTGATGTTTGATTTGGGAAATATTTTAGGACGAAGCTATGAAGTGGAACTCGCTCAGTGACCACAAGTTTCAAAATTATACTAGAATTTGATAACATCAAAGTGCAATAATGTGCAGTAAAGGAATAATTTAAAAACCACTTATTAGAATTACAGTGAGGCGGGGATCAGAGTTCTTGAGCCGTAAATCTACGAGGGGTTTTTACTGATTGATGGAGCCTTGGAATTTAGTACTTCTGTTGTCTGATTTTTGGAAAAATACAACGCATATTAACGACATTGTGATTATATCCCAATAAGCAGGCATAGGTTTTTTCAGCATTAGCACTCAAGTCGCCATCGTCTCTTATCACAACATTAGGCAATGCAAATTGTGCTCTTCTGCATTTATTACCTCAGCATTTAATTTTAGAGCATTCTTCTTTTATCTGGTTCTGCTTTAAATGATAATTTATCAATTAACGTTAAAATCGCGTATATATTGTATTAATATGATTATCCAAACAAAAATGTAATATTATAGAGTCCGAGATGCTATTTGAAACAGTTAACCTATGGTTTTGAAGGAAAACTTTGCTATGCCTGGTAAAGTCTTCAATCGTATGTTGTAAACATCAGGTTTTAGTCCGATGGACATTAGAGGGAATAAAAAGTTACTACAATTATTATCGTTTTTATTTTCTCACTTGAAATCCAACCCAAATGCACGTATGAAAGTCGCATGAATGATTTTCCAGTAAATTTTCAATTCAAATAGAAGTTCAAGTATTCGATTTATTAATTTCTTACACGCTATGTGTGCTGAAGATTTTAAGCCACAGAAAAAGAAAAAGGATTTAAGAAACATTGAATGTACGCGTGGAACGCTTGTGTTGAATTTTATTGGAATTATTTATCATGACGAAGCAGGACTAGCACCATATGGAGTGACACTCCTTTGGGACATTTCATGGTTAATGGAAGAACAAAATTCACATTCATTTTTTGCACTGTCTCCACTCTACAAAGAAAATATTAAATTCTTTAAAGCTG
Organism: Spatulosminthurus flaviceps; assembly: GCA_034693705.1. Lineage (NCBI taxonomy): Eukaryota > Metazoa > Arthropoda > Collembola > Symphypleona > Sminthuridae > Spatulosminthurus > Spatulosminthurus flaviceps. The sequence continues at coordinate 24,107 of JAQFXU010001363.1, read as the reverse complement.
ATACTTTCTTCATAGCTTTCTTTCAGATATCTCAAAGAGCGATAAAATTTCATCTGCAGCAGATCCCGGAGAAATTTTTCCGTCTCTCACATTATCGAGTAGAGAATTCGTCAAATTTTTCAGTCTTGAATCATTAAGCAAAACACGCTCGAGACCTTCTTGAACATGGGTCCACATCCATACTGCTCTCTGTTCCCCGCGTTTGTCTATAAAATTTTCTTGTGTAGCATTCCGGAAAGCATTCACTTCTTTCCAGAATGTGTCCACCCCTGTTTTGTTTCTCGAAGAGACTTGCAACACCTGTGAAATACAAAGGAATGAATATTCAATCTATAGTACAAATCTAATTAGCGTAGGAAAAAATACTAGGAACCATTCGCCTTAACAAATGCCATAGTGACGAGTGACAATTTTTGTATTGCAAGACTCTCCATTTAGAATTCGTGTTGCTACCAGTGCAGTGAATTATTGTATCAATCACTCAATCAATAATTGATTGACCAGTGAATTGTATGGTAGTTTGCAAGTTATTGTGAAACTAACTGCTTATGTGTATTTTCCAATTTTAAACGATGAAGGTCTTTAAAAAATGTGTAGCAGAATTAAACTGATTATTTTTTTTTAAATGTTCTGAAACTGGACAAGTATAGCTTATCTGCTGAAGTGAAAGTTCAGTTTCTCTTTTCCTAATAATTAAATACTTACAAAATAACATTGGAAATAAGACGACGTAGATGATTGCTGTGTATTTCTTTAGTAAAGAACAACGATCGGAAACGACAACATACTAATGTTTGAAGATATTAATAATTAATACCTTTGTTTTCCATTTTGGATTGCCTGACCTCATGAACTTAATAGCAGCGGTGTACTCATATTTAGTTCTGTGGGCAGCAGAGAGCAAGTCACCGTCGGCTTTAGTTACCACAAGTAAATCTGCTTTCTCCACAATTCCACGTTTTACTCCTTGAAGTTCATCCCCACCTCCGGGAGGTAGAAGGACCACGAAAATATCCACCATATTAGCTACGGCGTATTCGGATTGTCCAACACCTGTCACATTTCAATATTAACCTGATAAAGTAGAAGCACGAATTGCATGAAAGCAGATTAAGAAATGACTTTCCCTCGGCTTAATAAAGCGCGGAGAAAATAAGGGAAACTTTCTTTTACTGTAAGGGACCTGATTTTACTAGGATATATTTTCAATGTTATTTCCATAGCTTTTGCTACGTTAACAAAAAATTTCAATTAGGGTACATTACTTTCCATGGCCCGCTAAAAATAATTCTTCACGCAGAACTAGAGAGCAATCAACAGAGATCATATCATTTTTTTCATACTCGCAAAATATCGTATAGGTATATTCGGAGCGCCAAAATTCTGCTGATAAATTTTGGCAGGTAAATGTAAAATAACAATAAATATTATTTGTTTTCGAGTTTACTTGTGATTTTCTCACTTTCTATTCAAAGAATAAGGTGGCATGGAGTGTTAGCGAAGATACCAAAGACACTTAAATAATAATTACTGGATTTTCCAAACACTAATTTTTATTTAATATGTAAGTCCGTGCCTCCTAGCACAAATGAAAGTTCATTCAACGAAAATTATAGTTTTAGGACAGGAAAACTAAGATTCTTACTCTTACTTACCCACAGTTTCTACTATAATAATATCATAGTTGGCATATTCACATAAAACTATGGATTCATTCGTGGATCTTGTAACACCCCCCAAATAACCACGGGCTGGGGATGGGCGAATGTAAGCGTTGGGATCGCGGGTTAATTCCGGCATCCTAGTTTTATCACCTAGAAGGGAGCCACCAGTGGAAGATGAAGATGGGTCCACAGCAAGGACAGCCACTCTGTGGCCCAATGATGTTAAGAATTTTCCAAATGCTTCGATAAATGTTGATTTCCCAGCACCTGGTGGTCCTGAGATGCCTTTTTCAAATTCAAAACAAAAGGATATTTAATTTTTTTAATCTTTTTTTAATTTTGCTAATGACAAAAACTAAGAGTCTGCTTGGAATTTGTGCTTTCGATCATGTACACTTTCTTTGTCGGATCCTCAAGACGTAGTAAATCTTTATTTAAAAATATTTCAACCTTCAGAACTCTAAGAGTCTCATACGATTTCCGTCTTTACTTTGAAATATTTTACCATCCTGAAATACGATTAAGCTAAAAGGCGGTATTGCCTTAACGAATTTATCCTTACATTTCTTCTCAATAATTGCACTTTTCCTGTCTAATTAATTGTGTATGTCCTTAAATTTTAAGGCTTCAACTATATCCTTCCAAAATAAATCTGTCTTTCTTTCAAACCCAAAATTAAATCATTTCGATTATAATCATCTGAGCACCGACCAAAAAAAAAAACAAATCAAGCCGTGAAAAAATCCAAGGATAATTTATTTAGATGAATGATAAGGGTACCTCAATTATACCTATTCTATAACTCATAGGAACTTGGGATTCCTCCATGATTTGGTTCAACAACTGATTTGCCAATTTCTTTTTGCGTAAATTTTCTGTCTCCACAAGTGTGATGGCTGTTGCCAAGCTAGCCCGTCTACCATCTCGAAGACCTTTGAGTAGCTCTGTCACCTCTGAATTAATCTCAGATTTCACATTAGAATAATATTTGCACGCAATCAATTCACTGAATTTACTCCTAGCCCCGCAATTGTATTTACTTCCACAGAAAAAGAAACTCCGTTGTACCTGGAAAATAACAGCTTATGAAATTATAATTACTCACAGGAAACATTTAACCTCCTCACTCCTTCTAGAAATTGCCTTGTAAGTAACCATTACTATGGGCAGTGATTTCAATTAAATTACAAAATACAAAGATGTCAATGACAATTTAAAGGATTTCCATACCTTTGATGTCAACATTTTAGTAATTTTTATATCTTCCTCTCCCTATAAACCTTCATCTGTAGATTAGACTTGGAACTGAAATATATTTTTTGGTCTCTCACAAACACACATTTCAAAAGAAAAACCTAAGGCTCTGTGCTCTTCCCCACGAAATATTCAAAGTCATAGTATTTTTATACGTCATAATAGCTAAAGTTACAAAATAACATGGGAATCATGGGAAATCCTGCCAAGAATTTTGAATCAAGTCAGCTCCCAATCGCTGATTGGTAGTTGGGAATATATAGTTGCATAAACCAGAAACTGGAGCAGTGAATGAAAGGAGATGAAGATGCCGCATCCTGAACGTTTGTTGTAGAATTTCTGTTTCCCTAAAAAGAACGCTCCTGATCTGACTTGAAGTAGTAAAAGATTCAAATATTTCATGTATCTATCTAGGATCGAGGTACTCCTAGACATGACCCTTCATATAACTCAACCCTTCACGTATGTAGTAAATCCTCATTGCTTTTCCATGCCAGCAGTTGTTCCACACACAGTGAAATATATGCACACACATATATATATATAAGGAGATACATGTATACAACATTTTCTTTTATGTTCAATGCACATCATAGAAATAAAAACATGAACATAAAACAGAAACTGGTGAAGGCTATAGTTCTAGTTCTGGGCAAGCATTGCGTAGGCCATTTGCATACTTGAAGTACACCAATACCTAACTTTGCTCTTGGTCTGTATACTATTAATACATATAAACTTCTAATATACAAGCTTTGATGTTTCTACACGCACGCACGTACCCATAACCAGTATTTTCCATTATGTGTGCATACCAGGTGCAGTTGCTTTCAATGTTCCTCAGTCTTTGAGCCCAGTCCCTTGTCAATATTTCCTCTGTCAATGTATTATTATAGTTGGTTGCTAAGCATTGCCCTTCCTTTCAGGTCCACCACTACCTTGAGTACCTCACAATCAGACGAATTCTCATTGACAATTTTTCAAGAACTTCTCAATTAAAAATTCCCACACGCTATTTTTATAATAATTATTTAAAAACTATACATGACCTCTTTTTTTCAACTTCCGAACTTTCAGTCGCAGAGTAGACGGGCTTGAAAGCTGGACGTGTATCAGCGTTGGAGAAGCCCTCCTGTGAATTTAAAGGAGTGACTCGGAGAGTGAAAGCACGGGTTGGATAAGAAAGTGAAAAAAGTTGGAATGTCATCATTAGCTAAATAGCATAAGCTGAGAAGAGCAATTAATTGTGAGGGTGAATAATAAAATTGTGTATTACAGTTCTAGACTTGAGACATAAGATTTTTGTATGCCTGTTGTTGGTAGAGTGTCGAGCACTGGAAGGTTGTCAGTGGCTTGAAAAGTTCTTTGACTATAGTACTGTACTGGTATACAACAAGTACTATATACATATATAGAGTATCCCAGATGAAATGCGTTTGGAGGGGGAAGGATGCGTAGCCCCCCGAAGCTGAGATTCAACTGACGCACTTCGTGCAGTGTTTCAATGTTTACGATTTAGTGTTGAAAATAAACTGTACATTTCTTGAAAATCTGTTCTTTCTTTCATTAATAAACTGTAGTTGATGGAATAGTTCACATTCAAAAGTGTTATTAATACCCAGACAATTGAAAATTGACGGGAGTGGGTAAAATTTTCCAAAAGGTTATTTAGAAATATAATTTGCAATCCTGTGGCGCATGTTGTAGGCCAAGGAAAGCAAGATGGTCGAGACGTTCGTTTGGGCAATCGTTTCTTGATTCAGTTTTCGCTCCTTTCCTTTTTTTGTTTGACCGAATCTGACCTGACAAATCCGACTGAGTTACACCAGTAATAGTCCTTGTAAAGAGCTTCAACATTTTCAATACAACTGAATAAGTGTCATCATTGTCGGGGCCTAAGCCCCAACTGTTGTGATCTGCCAAAGGAAAGAAAGAATAACACGGAGTGCATCAGTGCAAAATATAATATTGTCCGAAACCGAACCTATGGCATCATGTGGGTGCGGTTTGACCCTGTCAAATGAACTCCTCTTCGACATCCGACATCAACATGACCAGTCTTGAAGAGGTCAAAGAGCTTATCATAACATGTATTTGTGGACAGAATCCACAAACTATGGGTCACTCCAGTGTGAAATTGGTAGAGGCGGATGGCCGTGGTTTCCGATGGACTCTCCTCACGGATAAACCAAAATGATTTTAGTTAACTCATCTTTTACCGCAGTTACAAATCACCCAAAAAAATGACTGATGGACTTTTCAAAAGTCAACAAGAAATCCAATGTGTTCATTACCGCATGTGTTCGTATAAGTAAGTATGAAGAAGCTACATCATCATTGTTATGATGGTTGAAACTCTACGATAGAGGATTGTTTGTAGCTGAGAATATATAGAGGCAAAATATTTGTGACTGTATATTTAGCCAGAGAAAAAGAAGAGTCGTGGATTTAAAGACTGGACTGAAAATGTGAGAGCCATAACAAAACCAAACATTTTGAAGTGTTCATTAAAAGACTTGAAATAAAAGTAACGGATGTGTTCATTATAGCAGTTCAAAATACTTCAATCTAGTAGATAACCTATAGTAGCTACATAATATTACAAGGAGTATAAATATAGAAAAATATAAAAAATAAATAAAAAGTAGTATCCCGTAATTCAAAACGCTCGTCGACTGTTGCGGAAAAACAACAAAGCCCTTTTTATTTTAAAACCATAATAATAATTCTTATTATTATATATAGGGAACTTCAAACAACTCACTCACGTCGTACTGTAGAAGAAAAACATATAAATAAATTAATTAATAACAACCATAATAATTCTACTATACTAGCTTCACTCATATATACAATTATTATAACTGCCAGTAGTTAATTATTTATTGAGTTTATTGTATAGAAGCTATACTATAATTACGTATGTGAGTAGGAACATACAAGGAGATTATCTCCATCCTAGCCAGTAATTTTTAATAACTTTCGATTTTTAAAACTCTGTACTGATAATTATAAAAAATAATATATTATATATAAACATATATAAATATATATTATATATATAAATACACAATAATAAGATATTCTTCAAACTCAGTACACAAGAGCCTGGACGAATGTTGCGTGAAGCCAGTGAATCGCATAGTGAATCTAACCCAGAGACGTAAGCAAAAGCCCTTTAATTTCTTTTTTACCACTATATTCATTTTACATATTTATGACTTTGCGTGTGACGTTTCCGTGAATGTGCATCATATCACAATTATTTCAATTATTTATCATGGCAATAGATATAGAGAGTGGATATAAGTAGAGCTAATAACTGTATTAACCCTATAATCGGGCACTGTTCAAAGCTGACAAACTGACAAAGTGAAATATTTGATGGAATCAGGGAGTTTCTGGCCTACAAAGCAAAATAATATGGACTTAGAATAATACTTAATGGCTCGAAAATGGGTGTCTTTATTTCAAACTATTCTTCTCTGTAGGTACTTGACTAATATTTGCTTCAGTATTTCCTCGTACAATGAACCCGATACAAAGGGTTTGATTTATATCTATCTTCCCATGTATATATTTGAACATCCATATAGAAATCCAATCGGAAATGCATTTATTGACTACTCACAATAATTGTTTCTGCGGATGTTTTAAAATGCATTGATTTGCTTGATATTATATTCTCCTTTTGTAATTCCTCTCTCTCTATACATAACTGTGACTTGTGAGGGAGCCGAGTCAGTTTAAATAAGAAACGTTTATGTGTTGATACAGCGATAAAAACTAAATCCACTACATTTCTCTCTCTCTCTCTCTCTCTCTCAGATAGGGCAAGAAAGGCTGTATATAAATATGTAACACTTGTAAAAGAATAATTAGTTGAAAAATTATAAAATCGGCTGAATGGGAGGATTTATAGTAATGTTATATTTTTTCCAGAGTTAGTGTTTTTAATTTCCAAGTTATGAAATCAGATATTATGCAAGTATATTTTATATTGATGGAAATGTCATGCTTGTAAATTTATAGTATTTTATGTCTTTGGGTGCATGGAATAATTTTAATGTCTGTATCAATCTGTAGGGATTTTCCTATTCGGTAGTTATAGAGTAATGATAATATATGATCCAATTAAACATTATTATCGCCACGCCAAGGACTATGTAATTACATGGAAACTGAGTTTATTAAATGTCACTCTCTCTCTCTCTCATTCTTTGAATTTCAAGTCTCTCAAGAGCACTATTCCAATGTTTTGAACCATTTTCTACTCAAGAGGTGCTCCGCTCTTCGTGGTTGTTCCTTTCATCTTTTGGGATTTTTTTTATATTCATGCACGTACGTACATTTTATGCGCTTGGAGTAACAAAAGACATTTATGTGGAGCCAAGTTTTTTTCTTGTGTGAGGAAGACGTATTATTATCAGCGGACTTGGATGAGAGAGAAAAAATATTATTAAATTAAAGGAGAGCTTTCGAGACAAAGCCGTTTCTATTTGTATCACGAGTAGTGGTAGTAGTAGTAGTAGTAAGGAGATAAAAATCAATCATAAAATTGCTTATCGATAGAAAAGTGCATCCAATGCTGCAGGAATGGGGAACATGTGAAAAGAGGATTTTTTTAAAATGCATCAAGTTTACAACATGTAGCCACTACTCTCTGGTATACGCATGTAAATGCATACACACAGCATACATTGTGCGTGCGGGTATATACAGACAGAACGGTGCACACTTGAGTGTGTATGTGTGTGTATGGAGAGTTGAGAGTTTGAGAGAGTTAAAATCGAACGAATTTTTTCCATGGTGGTACATTGACATTCAGGAGTGCATGCGCTACTTTATGTTCCCTCCGTGATATGTACATCCGTGTGGGAACTAGAAAACATCTCGGCTTTTGGGTACAATAAAAGTAGTGGTGGGGAAGGAATAGATCTTTCTTTGTGTTTCATTTTCTTTGAAGACGAAGGGAGAGAGGATGATACGATGGATGACTGGAACTGCTGAGCCTGAAATGGAGGTAGGGACTGGAAGGATATGTACGTTCACAGTGTATCTATATAAACATGAGAAAAAACCAGCTAAACCATTTCATATGTAGTTTTTGGTGGCTCCTTTATTCTTTGGATGCATTTTACGACGGCTATCTATACAGTACTTAAGGAGAGAACCTCTCGCTCTCCCAGCTCCTATCTATCACAGGGCGAGTACATAAAAGAAGCAGGGAGAGAGAGAGAGAGACGAAGGAGAGTGAATCAGAAAAATCTCCGAAACAGGAAAAAAATAGCATGGAGGACAGTGTGTTTTAACATGTTCTCCATATAACATATGATACATAGTACTCTGGAAAATTTGGGATTTTCCTATCCTCTAAATCTCTGCCCTGGCATTTTCACTTTGTACCCGTCTGTTTTATTTTTTTTCCTCCCTTACGAGTCCTCCCACCACCTCCGTTGGAGATATTACAGATCGTACTTGATATGTACGCCTTTAATTGCCTTCTCTTTCTAAACCATTGGCTCACGTACATATGGAGAGACGAGAGAGACTCGACAAAAGTCTTTCCCGACTCTTTGGCTCTTGTTCTATGTCTTTTCTCTCTCTCTCTCTCTCTATCTCCCTTTTTTAACCTGCATACTTATTACAGAATTAATGTTATGCCCATATAGTTTCTAGGTTGCTACACGCATCTTATAAAGTTGGAAGAAAAGGAGAGAAAATCTCTCCTATGGCTCACTGAACAACGTATTTGGCTCTAACGCACATCCATACCAAATTTGAATGTGTACATTTAAATAGAGGTATTCCACCTTCCTTTTTTCCCAACCAAAGCAAAGACATAAAATTTTTGGGCCACAACATAACATAACATCCATTCGTCTCATTGGGTTTATTTACTCTGTAATATATGCGTCTCCCTCTAGTCATGATGGTCTCAAAGAGTATAGTTGCTTTTGTAAAGATTTTTCACAGAGTTGAATTTTATTTGTTGAAATGCATTTTTTTCCACATTTTTCTTTTTCTTCGTCGTCTTCTTCTTCTGTTTACATCTTTAAAAGAAATTTAATTTTACTTTTGTCCGTATAGCTAAACATAGTGCGTACATTTATTATTATGTATGTAATGTGTCTGTACAAGAGGCAAGGCTTGAGTACATTCCTAAATTGCATCATGAGACTATGATGATACGCCCAGTTGTGCAAGTTACTATTTCTCTTGAACTATACGGGGCCATACGTCCACCAATCTATCTCTTCTTCTCATTTCTCTATCATTATTAGATTAAATCTCACCCAATAAAAAGTAAATATCAATTTAACCTATTGTCGGTCTAATTCATATCCAGTTAGTTACTCTTTCAATAGCTCTTTAGATTGCCTCAAATGTGGCTTCCTTCTCGAAATTTTTAACATGTACATACATTCCATACTGCATTCTATATATAATGCATAATATGTTACTTATACAGGTACATATATATAACTATGGATTATATAACTTGAACTCCTCATCAAGTTCCCTACGTGTATGACACTAAGAGTAATTTCAATGAGACTTGTATTTATGTACATGCGAAAACCAAGGATTTTTTGTTTAGCTTCCAAGTCCTGTATAAGAGTATACAGATTGTTAAAGGTTATGCTTTATTCTATTAATTTGACAATATGTGCGTGTACTTAGTAGAGACTCACTACATATATGCGTAAGTTGCTTAGTTGATTCTCCTTGCTTGATATTTTTATGAAGTGGAAAAAAAGCTAGCAAATGAAAAAGAGGAATATCAGTAATTATTCTCATTCTCAAACTCCAAGTACGCAGCTTGTTTAAGAAATTAATTTGGAGTCTCATTGTTCTATTGAAGATTAAAAGTATGTTACAATTTTTAATAGTATTAAAAACCTTTGCGTAAGTACATTTGTTGTAGAATTGTAGTAGTATGTAGCATAGTGTCTCCCCATAAAAATCCAATAGAATTGTGATGGTTCTGAGTGGATGGATTTTTACGCCCCAATGGAAACGTTTTGGATGAAATGAAAAAAAAATTGTAGTTTGTGCTTGAATGCCATGTTTTCAAAGTTAATGGTAAAACAATAGAAAAAAAGACCTTATAAATAAATTAAAATGAGGGAACAAGGCCATGGTAATATATTTCATTGCCAGATGAAAGTGAAGGCGACCGAGTATGTATCGTGCGAATTTTGAGGCGAGTAGTTTTTTTTCCCTTGCATAACTCACCAACTGACTAACAACTTGCTACTCCTTATGACTCCGTCACGGTGCGTTTGTATGTATTATTTTATTATTGTAGAAAGACCACATGAAATCTTCCGTATAGTGCGTAATGTAATGTAGTTTACAGTAAAAATATTATACTGCACCCTTTAATAACATATGTGATGTGTGTGAGATATATAAAGAGATTATGTTAGGTGTAGTTGGTATATGAGTAGATATAAGCTATATAGTTGTGCGTGCATATGTCTGCAACTGTCAAAGAGACACCTTATGTGAATGTGTGTGCGTGATAATTTCACTCTTGTATTTTCTTATCCATCCAAAAGTCAGCCCAGTGCATAAAAGTTGAATGTATGTGGAATAGGATTTGCCATTTAGGATTCTCACAGCGCGGATTCATTATCAGGAGATTTATTGTTCAGTTATTGGTAATGATATGCGTGCATTTGAGTGTGAGATACCTTGTTGAGCCTTCCATTGATAAGGATGTAAAATAAGCTCTGCATATATTCTACTCTATATTGTACATATACAGATGTTGATCCTCAACCATCTGGTTTTGCCAAAAATTTTTATGGAAAGTCAAAATGTGAGTGTGTGTGTGTGTTTACTTATATGAAGAGAAACAGGACCCTTATGCCTTATGCACATTTTATCCCTTTCCATATTGCTAAACTTACCTCCAACGTAATAAAAGGTTTTGGCTCTTTTTTGACATTCTCATTTCATTTCTTGTTTTTGTAAAATACTTGTTCAATGGTGCAAGAACTCGTATTGTTTGTCATCGTCGCCCAACTCTTTCTTCAATTGTACATATTTTATTCGTTACAAATTACTTTGGCTGTAGGTTATATAGTTACTATGTGGTGGATGCTCTTGTGAGTGGAGCTGGTGCATATGGGTAGGAGCAGATAAAAAGTAAATAATACTTGATATTTATTCCATATTCTAATGTCTCAATTATTTTACCTCGTTTACCACATAATCGCATAATAATTCAGGAGCTGAGGAATTTATTACTGTGTAGGAATTTGTTCAACTCCGCTAAAATCAACTTTCTAACTAAAGGTACATAGCTACGACTACGACGACTACCTATCTATCATGGAATCATCATTAGCATTTGACATAATGTTTGCACAAGTATAGTAATAACTTGCAGATGATGAGAGAGTGCAGCGGGATGTGCCCTACTAAACTAATGACTATAAAATACTTATTTACTCTTACGGAGGACGTAGCCCTCAAATAATTAGTCTGCTCGCTGAGAATTTCCAGAATTATCATTATTTTTATTCTCCTCCAATATCCTTCCATGACTCCCTAATATCTACCTAAAAGCTAAAAAAATCGATAAGTTTGCCAATGCATGAGATATACATAAGTAGAACTGTATTTAATTACATACAATTTGATGAGACTAGGATTTCTGAGAGGAATTAATGTAGTTTTGATCCTTGCAAAAAAATCCAATCCTTTTTCAAGTCAAGATCCAGTCTTAAATATTGTTAATGTAGTAGTATTATACTCTTGAAGTAAAAATATTTTCAAAAATGTCAAAAACCCCTCAATTTTGCCTTTAATTATTTGGTATTAACTAAACCTCTGGCAGAGAGAAACGCTATGTTCAAATAATTTTCCCCTTAACCTCCTTGTCAATTTATTTACGTACCATATATATTCCTCGGTCATGACATTATCGTTGTTGACTTCTGGGAGTATACCTGAAACTGTATAACTGACATTTTCAACCAAACTGTACCATATCCTTGCAAAATTACAGACAAATTTAATTTATTCTATTCTTCATATATGACATATTATGAATCTTAAAACGTAGGCATGTAAAACAAGAGATGTTTTTTTAGTCCCCTATAGTTAGTTGTACCATAGATGACATGGAAGAATGTGTATGTAAGGAAAATAAGGACCGTTTAAAATGTGTAGGCATGAAATTATGGGACAGTTTTAATCAGTTATCCTATTTTTAAGACCCCTTGGGAAGCTTCACATAAAAGGAGAATATTTTAAGGTTGACTTTACATTATTTATGCTGAAATGATCCAAATTTGCAACTCGTCAGTTCAGCTCTTTCTGTTAACAAGCTTTTTTGCGTATAGTCAAATGCGGTGGAGATTTGGAGATTATATATAAAGGAACATAGGAAGGATAGTAAATATACATGTATTGTGCACAGAAAGAAGCTTCAAGACTCATATCTATATCAAGTCATTCAAACAAATCGTGCTGTTTCCATTAATGCACTGTTTACAAAATATCCTTTTTACAAATGCTTAACGAGTTTAAAATGACTGTTTACTTGTGTGATTTGGTAGTTTTCTTTGACGTTCTCATTGCAATGCCTGGGGGGCTGACTGAGCTATATGTACGCATCATATCAATTAGGTGTGCATGATCTATACATTATATGAGCTACCGGAGTAGGAATCAAAGTTAGTTATTGATTCGATTCCATAGTTTATTTTTGTCATAGTCATTATATACCAGTACCCCATATGGAGTATGCACCATGGGTGGGATGGATTTCTTAAATTAAAATTCTATTGCCAATTATCATGTTCAGTCCCGAGCTCTATCAATTAATAGTAGTAACTATATGTATGTACACACGAGTGAAACAGTTTATCCAGACTTTTAGTTCAATATTGATACATAGACCAATCAGAATCCAGCTTACGTATGTTAAACAAGGAATAGATCAAATCCTTGAGTGATTTCATAACATACCGTATGTGTTTGTTCTACTTTTGATGAGTAATTTTTCTATTATTGAACCAGACTGACATATTATTACAATAGAGAGACCATCTCTCAGAGATTGGTCACATCTTCCCACTCAACAGGACCGTTGGGTTTTAAGTCTTTCAACACTGTAAAAGTATAGGTTTGAGAATGGTGGTGGTTGTTACGCAGGTAGTGTAATAGACATAATTGCTCCTTTTGTCACTGTGTATTCTCCTTCTGTCTGCCTCCTTTTTTCATCCGATAGTACAATAGTATGTTCAAGTATGTAGAAGAGGAGAAGAGGAACGCATTGGTCGTCTTGGAAAATCTTAGAGCTCTTGTTAAGATGAGTCTCAACTCTCAAGAGTGAGAATGCATATAGTTTCATGAGAACAACAGTCATGTGCAGCAGCTTGAACAAAAGTTGTAGTCATTGAAGGAATAGTAAAAGTTTCTACGTGCTCCTACTATAGCTACACTATACCCACCCCAATAATGTAAATAAAATACGAATGAATACATGATTCCACGCAGCTGCTGTTAGATGGTAGCCCTTTCTTCGCTTGTGAATGAAACTTCTGGTCAATACTTTTGCTATTAGAGCACTATACGAGTGAGTAGATGATTCTCCTCACGACCGTATGCTTTTCCTTTTAGATATCCTCAAAGAACCTAACTCCCTCTCCGTATGGAGTTTTTAACATTTAGTGAGAAAAACTTTCAGTCTTTGTTTTTTTTAACTTACAATTTATTATAGCTACTCTACGACAACTATCCCTCTGAATTTTAATTAGATGCATGAATGGTTTCTTAAATGTACTAAAAATATTCATTTGGAAGGGATAATATATCGGAGGGAAAGGAGGAGCTCTGTTGGATTTAATTCTGTTTGCGATTATTGTGAGTGAGAGACTTGGAAGCTCTGATGCATAGGAAGGTGGGATTTTGGAGACAATTTGTTTACGTAATGGGTAAAGTGTGAGCATAGGAAGTTTTACTTATGAAAGGGGAGATGAAAGACGAGGCATGAGAATTGCGCATTAACGCTGATATGATCTTAGGAAGCTTCTGATGATGATGGCGTCGCCATGAGGAATTTATTTCCGGCCCCATAAAATATTCTCATTCGGATTTTTTAAACCGGCATAGTATATGTCCCACATTCTTAAGAGCAGAGACATTTATTGTGCTAGATCGCATTTTTATGAGTGGATTCCAATCATATTTTACATACTTGTGAAAAAAAAGGATTTTATGATTTATTTGGCAAGGGTTGCAAATAAATAATGGGATATCAAATAAATAGGATCCAATTTAACTTGATTTTTAACTATACATGAATGTATTACACACTAATAATTATTATTGTAAAGTAAGCTGGGATGATTATGATTGGATGGGGAAAATATAGTATCTAAGCTAAAAAGGGTTTTTATAGTCTTTGAAAAATATGAATTATTGATGAGGGACTATCATGAGTAGAGAATGATGATAAGCTCATGGGCTTGGGGTTAAAGTATATTTTATGGGGTCTACAAAATATGTCAGCCTTCAGCGGGAATAAATGTGTGTGGATACGTATTTATAGATATATATTATTTAGAAATGATGGCTGTGTATTATTGCGGGAGGAAAAATTCTGACCACACTAATATCTCACTTGTGACTATGTGTCTATTTTAAGTATAAGGAATATTCTTGATTAGCAAGCTAATTGCATTTTTACGGCGAATGTACTTACATTGAGACTTGTGTATTCTTGATAAAAAAAAGTGCTTTGAATGGAAGTGATACGGAGCTTGAACAGTACTTGATATATTTTCTGTTTACTTGTTGTTCATCCCTAAAGTTAAAGATAGCCCATTGAAAACTTTCCTTACTGTATAGTAAATAGGTGTATAGATATAGGGATTTATCATGTACTTATGCACCCATGAATAAATGAGGACAATTTGTCCTGCTATGCAAAACAAAATACACTGAAAATGTATGAATGGCAGAGAAAGAGGATGAGAAAGATTACAGCCGTGATTTGTACATGTCACTGAGTGCTGTGAATGCTTCCATCAATATCACCATACTCACGTGATATTTGCAAATTTAATCGACTGGCTATCCTCAAAGGGTACTTGTCATCCATTCTCTCCTTGACTTTTCATGCGAAAATAAATTGCGTGGACCATTCACTTATCTTCATTTTAATTCACAATCTTTTAATCACTAGAATAGCAATTTATTATTCCATATAGTGTACTTGGATTTATATCAATTGAGAGTTGGAAAAATTGTTGTTATGAGTCCGCTCAACCGGTACAATGTATGTCTATATTTATGTACTAAAAATCCTGGATGAAATGTTTCTGCATGGTATACATCTATAGTGACATAAAATAGGATTGTGGTAGGCACAAGAGGCCTTGAGTGTTGTTGCTATCATTATAGTAATGTCACCTTTATTAAGCAGTGACAAAGAAATCAGGTGGTACCATAGTAGCCCCCCAGAAAATTTTTCGGGGGATCACATTCTAATTACTATATCTCCCTTAATTTCCAAGGGAAAAAATGAGGAAAATGCAGGAAATCAAATTTCATTGGGCAGTTTTTTTTTGAATTCGTAAGAAATTTAACGACAATATGACTGCTTTGTTTTGTGCCAGGAAAATTTGCATTAATTTTGTCTAGACCTTTTTTTATCCCTATCTAGATCAAATTAGACCTTTAAGACTTCTTTGTAAACGGGTGTAATTTTGTGAGTTGTGAAATTTTATAAATTAAGAAACATTCAAGTATTCCACCAAAACTTCACCATATTTCTACCTCTTCAGGACACTGGTCCCGCTGTAGTTGTTCATGTTCGGAAGTATTTTAGTGCTCAGTGAGCAAGATTTGAAACTAGGCATGATATGATTTTATGTGGGGAATAATATTTGTAAAACGATTTATTTTCATTCTTCTCCTCCTCCATTTCATTTGAAATGGTATTATGAAATAGAAAAGGGTAACTTTGATGGATGCGAGGAAAAATATTAATAATCTGATTATTTATCATCCATTTGAAAGTATTCAAAGTAAGACAAATTGAAGGATTGTGTATGTATGTACTTGTAATAAATAAATAAAAGTTTGAAGGTCTTTACTGCATAGACATAGGCAGATTACCCAGCCTCATGATTCTGCTAGAAATTCAAATGTATATGCGTTTTTATTGCAACCTTTAATTTGCAAAGATTTTGCCTTCATAATTATGATGCAATTTGAAAGATTCATGGCGGCAACCTCTGTTGTTAGATTAGATGATAAGGAATTTCCAATCAAGCTCTTTAGCCTTTCTTCGAAATTACATTTTTGTACTCTACGGATTTTTGCTTAACAACATATGGCAAGGTATCATGTGTCGCTGGCTCAAGTTCAAAAGCTACTGAGGATGAAAAATTCGGAAATTTTTTAAAGCATAGATCTTTTTGCATTTGTTAAAATCCTAAAGAAAAACAGAAGATCGCAAACCAGAGCATAAGTTTCAACTGTAGCATATACGGATACACTTATATTTACACAACTTATCCAAAATCAATATATGACATTTTTGCTAGCCGCAAGTTCAGAGAACGTAGCTTTTGGAATTTAACCCAAGTTATTACACTCTTTTTGAGTAGACGACGATGGTAGGGTTATTGTGTGACAGGACACATTTTCAAAATCTTTTCTTCTTGGTGTCACAATAAGTTTATTATATTTATTATATTATTATAGCATTGACACCTTCAGTCTTCAACTACTATTACTAGTAGAAATTTTTTAATAGAGAATCTGTAGGAGAGGTGTTTATCTTTTCTGTAGAATAAGTTATATAATACAAAAAAAAATACTCAAATAGATATCGTTTATCCAGGTGGGAAAAGAACAATGCAGTTGGGAAAATAATGGTATTTAGTTTAGTTAATGCGCATATAATTTTTTTAAACTAGTACATTGTTTTAGATGGAAATGTTTGGGCATGTGACTTGATTAGATGAATAAAGAATGTGTTATTCCAGTCAAAATATGCACTTATCCCGTCTTACATATATGACAGGTTTTTAACACAAACTGTCATGTTATTTGCAAATATCGATTCCAGCAGACTGTAATTGTATTAATTATGCATGTAATGCTGCAAAAGTAATAACGAGTACAACATTCATGTGTTAGTCTACTTTAAACTGCTGCTGGCTCTGTACGTTGGAGCTGGAGGTACATCGATTTCCTGGGAATTAGTATGTCTATGGGCTTATTATATACCAAAATATGGCGTTGGATTTTTATAATTAAAGCTAGTAAATGAACTAGTGTTTGTTTTATTGAAGAGACTTTGAAAATTACATTGACTTTTATGGGGACCCATGGTATGTATGTTGCATTGTTAAATAAATGAAATGCTTCTATTGACTACTCTTCACTACTATTTCTGTCGGGTAATTTGCTATACATTTCCTCATGTTGTTATCATACATAAAAGAACCTCTGTATTTATACAGGATGGAGACAAAAGTTGAAGAGGAAGAGACCAGCATCGGCTCTTCAAAGGAAGATGAGGTTGCCAATGGAAGTTGCAGTGCTAGCGAAGCTGATGAAACAGGGGCGGCTAGTGTCAAGAGCGATTCTGAAGACACCAAGGTGTTCGGCGCTTCTTCCAGCAGCTCAGAGACACAATCATCTGATGGTCCTCCAGTCCAATCTTCAACATTGCCTCCAAGGTAATTTCTACTACCTATGACTTTATGGATAACTAGTATACATATTAACTATAGATAGCGGCATGTGTTCGGCATCAGTATTTCTGTTTTCCCAGGAAAAATCAATGATTTTGTCGGCACCTTACAATCCGAAAAAGTATGTATGTATCTCATTGTGAAGTCGAAGATGATAAATGAGCGCATTTGCTACCACTATTGTTGCTGTAAATAGGAAACATTTATCATAACATGCTGGCAAATGCATTAAAAGCTAAGGAATAAGCGTACAAATTGGTCATTGGCGTGTATTTTGCGCATAAATTTTTTTCATAGGTTCATATTGAATTTTCTCTGCAACACTTTTGAATTTTCCCACGAAATATGAGCACAGTGTTATGAGTGAGCTATTGAGAAAAAAATGGTGATAAATAAATAGTGCATGTATGCTAAATAAAAATTCCTGGTCTTCCTCACATCATTTTACCTTTTCTTTGGCTTTGAAATAAAATCGTCGCTTCGCGACTATTGAATTGCATTCACGGAGGGACTGCGCCGCCCATAAAAACTAAAAAAACCGAAGCCTGTTTTTTGCATCTCAAGACTTGGTGAGTACTGCCAACATCAAATGGCTAGCAATGAAGCTTGAAAATGAAAATTGTCTTCTTTTCCACCAAATCGTTTTCGTCAATCCACCTACCATATCCAATAAGATGGGCATATTGTGGTATAAAATTCATGCTACGCATATATGGAAACGCTTGAACGCATATGAAGCCTTTGTTAAATGTTAGACTTACCCTGTAATCATTTTTTTACATTGGAAAAACATCGCATACCTCAGATTTATGAACGGTAACTGTGATATATCGTCGGTATTTGAAGGGCATTGTACAAATACAATGCCAATAATATCGTGTACGTAGTTTAAAACCAAAACATAGCTTTTAATGAAAAAAATTTTACGAGGGTTTCGATCGATCATTGTGTATATCGTCGAATTTAAACGTTCAAAAGGATTTATACCGTTCCGTGAGAAATTGAATTTAAAAAAAAATCTAGCTCCATTTTGAATTTCAACTATTAATTACGTATGTACTTTTTCAAGGGTAGGCAGTAGGCAGGGGAGGATAGGTAGTAATAAAGATAGAAAATGGAGTAGAAGTACGTCTCAGTCAGATCTTTATCCACCTTTGGATTTTTGTTCAACTCTGGGTAACTGGAGGATGAATGTTAAAAGAGAGATTTGTACGTGCATGATAATATATTTATTAGCACGTGCCATGTAGTGTAGGGTAGAAGGTTATAAATCCTACTACAAGTTTACTGGATTAAATAATAATTTCAGCTGGATCTGTGAGAATCCTTTGATGCTGCGGAGTATCCTATGTATAAATATATATTCACCGTAGAATAGCTCGGTCGAATAGAATGATGGATTCTGAGCTGGAATTATTTTCTGGTCATGTACAAAGAATATGTCCAGAGCTCTTGTATAGTGTTGCTCTAAACCAGGTTTGAATTGATGATGAAATGAAGCTTATCATTACTAATAATCAACATTGTAAGGCGGTAATTTAGTAGCCTTTGTGAGTAATGAGCTCGTTTTGAAAATTGTTGTTGCCCTTCCATTACTACCTGTACTTCATCAAACTCATACTGAATTGAGCTCAAGTCAGGATATGCCTGCAGAGTGTAGGGATCAGGTAAGGAAATTTTCTGCTGCAGAATGCCATGTCAATGACGTTGTCAGTGTTAACATGAAAGGTAATTCTAAAAATATATTTCACCGTATACCATCGATTAACTGCTATATGAGGCCTGTACATTTGCATCCTTCCTTACAATATAGGGGTAAATTATTCATCAACATAATAGATAGGCATGCCATTGAAAATAAACAGGTACATATGTACTAATGATTTTCGAATGAAAATCTAAATTAAAATAAAGGAAAGAGGAAAAAGTAGGAAAAGTTGAGGGAGAGAGGAGACGTCGGGTGACATTTTATTAGGAAGAAGCCAGAAGGAAAATGACAACAATAAATTATTATTATTGTATCTATATCTATAATATTATAGGCGATTTCATAGGCTAGTTTAGCTTTTAGTATTTATAATAATAATAATAATCATAATAGTGTAGGTAGGAGGAGGAGTAGGGCAAGTATCCATGGCGATGGAGGAGTAGGAACGGGGAGTGACTGACAGTATATATACAGAATACTATGTACTTTCCAACGTGCTATTAAACATGTGTATATAAGCTTTAGTTTGTTACTTACAGTGCAGAGGATTTTGCCATTCTATTATTCATTTCTTGTCGGAAGAAAAAATTCAGAAATATGTCCAATGAAGTAATTATTATTGACATGACATAGCTTACCAGTGTCGGGCATTGGGGGGACACAAGTTGCATATTTAGTAAATGATAGGAAAAGTAGGACCGTCAATACACTAACCTTTCTTTCCATCCGTAGTTAAACTTGTACTACTATTTGTATGCATGAGGAAGGAGGAGTTTTCAAAGAAAATGGTTCTGTTGTTCGAAGCTGGCATGTTTTCTGCCCTAAAAAGTCCACGAATGTGCAATTAGATGGAAATAATGGGATACTTAGAGACAGCAGCGCATTGGGAAAAATTAAATTTTAGTAAGACATCCCATTGTAAAACTACACCAGCTGATATTCTTCTTCAAATTAATCTAGACTGAGGGGTACTTGAATTAAATAATAAATGAACGAACGTATGTAGAACTTAAGTTAAATGAGGAACTTGTATTTACGTACATACGTTTATGGACACAGACTAGTTAACAAATGTGTGATACAAACAGGGAACGTCTACCTTCTCAAAGTGTAGATTGTTCTTGAACTGTCTACTGAAATGCCACAAGGCAAGTTATGTATGTGCGGTTAGTAGAACCTCTACTCAACAGTAGAACTTCTACTCGTCAGTAGAACATCTACTCAACAGAGGTCCCTTCAGTTGTAAGGTTAGGGTGAAGTGTCTGAGGTCAACTTGTTTGTCCTTTTATGTAGTGAGGCTCAAGGAATGAAATGAGACATTTTGATATCAACTAAATATGTCTACTAATGTCTTGAGAGGGAGCTCCGGAAGATGGACCTTGGGCTGTTTAAGCTCAAGAAGTTCAATTTGGGCCCACCTTCTCACTGAAATTATCTACAGTGGAAGTGGATTTTTTCTCTGAACTACATTAGTAAACTTGAGTAGATAGACGTGGAAGAATGAATCTGTAAGAAGATTAGTATATTTATCATGTGAGTAGGCATGTGTTGTTGCTTTTGGTTAGCAAAAACTAATTCAAAATCGATAGGGCTATGAAGTTCACAAATGTAGTCCTAGATTTGCGTGCATGTGTTGAATAGAAGATTTTATTAGAATACTAGAATCCATTCTTCGCGCGATTACGTCTTTTTTATGTTGTAAAAAGAGAATTTCAAGCTGTTGTATTATGCTGGGTTCTCTATATAACTAAGCCTCAAGGACGCACGGATTCAGTCTTGTTTTAAATACTAAATTTCAGTCCTGGATACATCCAACGATGTCTTTGACATTACCCGCTCCCTCTCACTATCCTTTACTGATCGTAACTGTATTGAGGACGGTTCCGTTCCATTCATTTCCTCTTCTCCTCGGATTTTAATTCAGGCTAGGTATGTAGTTCAACTGTAGGACACAAGTTTATTGCCGTCCCTGCTTTATGGTCACTCCTATCCTTCCACATGGAAATAGTCTCTTGAAAAGGTCTCTATAAGAATTACTATCGATGACGGCAGTAAGTTCTCCCTTGACAAAAGCACAGCGCCAATATTATTATAGTTTAATTCTCACTCAAGAGAAATTCCTCGTAAAAATTACATCTATTCTTCAGCGAATAAGCCACAAAGTTTTTGTTTACTATACTTGAAAATTATTTTAGCCTACCACATCCATGCAGAACCTTTTGCAGATCCCTCCAATATAACAGTATTGAGAGTGGAGGAAAACAAATATGAATAAAATCAAGACATACAATGCTGTATGTTGATTATCTGCAGAAATCTTGCAGTCAAAAAACATCATACATTCAGTGTGCATAAGCTTCTCGTACTTTTCCCATATCCCTGCAACTCTTCCCTTCCAACGCATATCTCCGGTTCCTTTTTGATGATATGAACGCATGCGAAAATGGAAACCTTGAAAGTTTTTTCCCTCCAAACAATTCCCACGTTCGGTGTGTTTTGCCTCATGAGGCTTCCCCATATCCCCACACTTACCCATTCAGTGATGAAACAATTTATTGTTGTTGTGAACTTTCCAAAAGTTCTGCATCCTGCAGGAATAGT
Source organism: Spatulosminthurus flaviceps (assembly GCA_034693705.1). Lineage (NCBI taxonomy): Eukaryota > Metazoa > Arthropoda > Collembola > Symphypleona > Sminthuridae > Spatulosminthurus > Spatulosminthurus flaviceps. Next base: position 2,148 of record JAQFXU010001363.1, on the reverse strand, counting down.
ATTTCCCAAATTATGTACCATGCGAGTATAAGTAAAAGATTGTTTTCGAAAATTCCGGCTCCTCATGAAAAACCCTGAAATTATTCTTTATGGTTTCTACTATATTCATTTTACAATAACACCAGCACCAGGGGAGGATTACTAGCTTCGTTACTATGAGGATTTGGACGATCATGCAACTTTTTTAATCAAGATGGATCTTTATATAAGTATTTTTTTCCTCCTGCAGGTTCTTCTTCTTTAACGCACTAGATACTGTTTGTCTTCATTTTTTTAGGTATACAGAGCTACATAGATAGAAGTACGTAGTACGAGAGCCCGGCTTAATATTTATTCTAGGTCTTCATGGAGTTTTAGGGTATGTTGATGACTTAAAAATAGAGCTAGAGCTATGTACTTTAGTAACCAAGGCAAGATAACATTTCACGTTGAAAGTTTTCTTTTCCACTAGGAATTGCCATATTGCATTGCCATCCTCTTACATCCTAAACCACATTATAGACTTGTTACATAGACTATATAGACTGGTTAGTTCGAAACTGTTGAAAACAACAAGGCTCTGTATGTTATCCCTGTTCCCATTGTTTTGTCGTCATAAGCCGTTGAAATCTTAATAATAATGGGAATGTTTTTAGTACACTTTACTTGTTTTGATAAACCAAACCATGAGATTTTTTCTTTATAAGATTCTATCCAGCATTCTTATGTCTTTTGGAGCTTTTTTGGCAGAATTATTTACTTTTTTTTCAAAACCTCTGAAGCGGAAAGAATTACATTGGTAATGATAATAACAATAATAATAATTATTATTATGATTATTACGATATATAGTCTATAGTATATAGTGTAGTAGGGAAGGAAGGGAAATATTCTGGTACTAGAATTTCTTGGCTCTAGATTGTAGGTTGGAGAAGCAAAAAAGAAAAACGGATAAAATGTGGTTTTTTCCCATGTACTGGTCTCAAGGATTTTCCAATGTTTTCGTCTTTGGTGATGACTTACTTTTTGTGGTGTGTGTGTGTGGTCAACATTGAGCGCTTTATTAAGTGAGGTTAAACCATAGCAAGCTCAATGTGCTTGATAGTAAGAGTATTTGAGGATGTACTCCAGCCTGAATTTGCACTTGTGTTGGATTGTAATTGTTTGCTTTTGATATTCCGGGGAGATTATTTGCGTTAAAGTTTCCTTACTTTTGTCGTTCGTTGGACTCGATGATGTTGGTGTTTATATTTGACTAGCAAGTTGTTGGTAGAGTAATTTTGATGCATTCCCAATTGAATAAATCTTGACTAAGTTAAGGCTACGCATGTGATTTGGTAGGGAAGGATATATGTGATGGTGAGGTTGAGTGTATTCATATTTTCTGCGAAAATTTCCTTCTAACTTTCTCTCAGCGTTTTTTTAAAATTATAATTCCAGCAAATGGCTGTTGCAAAAAGAACTGAATTTTTTTAACCCGATTATAATATTATTGTTGAGAAGGTATTTGTTTTAAAATAAAATATATTTTCAACGTACAGATTTTGATAAGTATTCTAGGCTGTAGATATGATCAGCTGAATAATACATGGCGGAGCACCTGGACAGCTTGAAGCTGGTAACGTTTTAGTGGTGTATGTGCAATGGAAACTATGTAGGGCTAAGTAAGTATGTATAAGGTAATGTTGTTGTATGTACTGCGTATAAACATACGAACAAGTGCTAAGTCATAGCCTGGCCTGTACCAGGGGCGGTAGAAGGGATTTTTCTGGGAGTTCCCAAGTTGACAGGTTATATTTTGCGCACTTAAGAAATACTTCCAAAAATCTCTCAAAGAGAACTTGAAAAATGAAGGTTGAGAAAATCTCGGCGAATTTGTCAATCTTTAATGGGAGTGGTGAGAAAATGTTTCAAAATTCCTCTCCGGTTTTTGAGAAACATGGCGGATATTTAGAAACGTGAATTTTCAACCGAAGGTCGATGATTTTTGTTCAAATCAGTAAATTTATTTTGCTCGGAGTTTTAGAATATTTTATCCGTTGAGGATAAAGTATTAGGACATACTGTAACAATGGTTTTTATACCCCGGGACTGACAAGCTCCATTAGCGTAGCGGCAATGGACTCGGGTTTACTCGAGGGTCGTCTGAGTCATACTCGGGTTCGAATC
>JAQFXU010001362.1:0-30014 GCA_034693705.1 Spatulosminthurus flaviceps | reverse complement strand
TCCAAAATTGCAATACAGAATATCGCTTTTCTTATGTAAATTTTCACAGATATGATGGTGGTTATTTCAATTTGCATCAAATATGGTGGTTGTTATTTCAGTTTGCTTTTAAGCAATTCGTGCATTAGACCACTTTGCTTCTCCTCTCCAGCAACGATATTTGAATTCCTATGCTAGTTTTTCAAATTAAATGGTTCCATACCTTCCCGCTCCTGCTTTTATAAGCTACACCATTGAATATTGAAAGCTGGATATTCATTTTTCCTTGACAAGATAAGAATAAGAAATTATGACACGACACTGCTTTCAAATTTACAAAGTTGTAAATATTTTGACATCCGGAGTGATAACTTTTTCAAGGGCTATGGACAGCTGTATTCAAATGCAGAAAACTTCAACTTAATTTATATTTTCCGCCGGGTGAGAGATGCCGTCCACGTTCCAGTGTGCAGTGTTGCCGGTCCTACAGTAACTGTTCTTGAGAGAGTCTCACGTGATCATAACAGGTCTTTTGAGTAAGTGCATTACTACGAGTCTACAAATCCCTTTAATTTTCATTACGAATACATATCAATGGATATCACTTTATGTGTAATTAGTCATTAGGGACTTTTGCAAATAGCGCCTTTTGGACTTGGAACCGACCATGCATATTTTATTCTACAAAGTCCCTATTTTTAAGTATTATAATATTTGTATTGCACATATGTAAAGTAGATATAGTGGTAAATTGTTGTAAATAAATATAATTTTTAAATATCTCCAGGTTCACCGGAAAGAAGCATGAATGCATGAATTTGAGTTCCTATAATTACATGGGGTTTTCTGAGACTCGGGGACCCTGCATTGAGGATGCGATACAAGCTTTAAAAACCCAAGGGATTTCCACTTGTAGCACTCGATGTGAACTAGGAAATAATGCATTGCACAATCAACTCGAGGAATTAATTGCCAGGTTTTTGGGCCATGAGGATGCAATCATTTGTGGATCAGGTTTTGCTACAAATGCATTTAACCTCCCCTCCATTCTCAACCGGAACTGCTTAGTCATTAGTGATGAGAAAAATCATGCGTCCACGATTTTGGGACTTCGTACTTCCTCTGCCACCGTTAGAGTCTTCAGACATAATGGTGAGTGTTTAATGTTTTAAATTCTAAATATTATGTGCATATATATTTATACATTATAACCTGTATAAGTGGTTATTGCTGTGTAACGAAAGTTTGATTTCCATCCGTTCATCATCTCCTCAGATATGAAAAGCTTAGAAAGGGAGCTTCGTGAAGGGATTATTAAGGGCCAACCCAGAACACATTTACCTTGGGACAAGATTTTCATTGTTATTGAGGGTATTTTCAGCATGGAAGGAACCCTGACATCCCTTCCTCAAATTATCCAGCTTAAAAAGAAGTACAGTGTGAGTGGAAAGAATGGAATTTATTTAACATGTATGTACAGTCAAACCTCGTAACGGCGTACTCGATATAGCGGCAGTAGAAAATCTACCCCTTCTCCATTTAAACCCAGTATATAAGCATTTGCTATAACGGCACCCTCGCTTTAATGGCCTGAAATTCGCGGTCCCTTGAGATGCCGTTATAACGAGGTTTGATTGTATGATGATTGCCTATTCAGGACAACTCCATACAGGCTGATCACCATATTTACTTTCTAATGATGGGCTTGTCCGTTCATATGATATTATTATAGGCGTATATCTACATCGATGAGGCCCACAGTATCGGAGTGATAGGAGCTCAAGGTCGGGGCATATGTGACTACTGGGGTGTTAATCCGAAGGATGTGGACATTCTTATGGGAACGCTGTCTAAAGGACTTGGAGCTTTTGGAGGCTACATTTCCGGGTCAAAAGAATTTATTAATGTACTTCGAAGTCAAAGTCAGTCACAATTCTACGGTGGGCCCATGTCCCCTCCCATAGCACAACATATCATAACCTCCATGAAAATCCTTATGGGTGAGGATGGTACGGACGAAGGGGCCCGTCGGCTCTCTCAGCTCAGACGGAATTGCCGTTATTTTCATCAGAAGCTCAAACAACTTGGATTTATCGTCCCTGGACACGATTACTCACCCGTTATTCCCGTAGTACTCTACCTACCCTCGAAAATCCTCTACGTTTGTAGGGAAATGTACAAGAAAGGCTTTGGTGTCATTGGAGTGGGCTACCCGGTCACAGGTTTCAACGAAGCCCGGCTCAGATTTACTCTTTGTGCATCACATACCAAGGAAATGTTGGACTCTGTAAGATACCTTCATTTTAAATCAGTCAAAAACTCCTAAAATCTTAAGACTAAGCAATTTCAATTGTGATTCTTCCATATATCATCAGGTTTTGAATGAAATGGCTAAATTGGGAGACGACATCATGGGCCGGTCATCCAAACATCCTAGACCAGAGGGGGAAATTATCTATGAACATTTATAAATAGGAAAAGCCAGGGTGTGGTTGCATATGGCGTGAATAAAAATGGCCTCAAGCTCCTCTGGCACGCTCGTCTGGGGGGTGTAAACTTATGTACATAATATAACAAATTTTCTCAAAGCTTTTAATTTTCAAGTAACGACATACAAATCTATGTGCTTAATACACTCTTATAAAAGTACTGGGGACGTCACACAGAGTGCTACAATTTTTGTAGACATTAAATACTTGTCTGTTGAGGAAATTGTTTCGATTCAAAAACAATAATATATAATTCATGCAAAAGCTGGATGAAGTTAAAAGTCATATAAATAATTAAAGGTTTTGGGTTAAAACACAAGAATAAAGCATACAAAAACTCTGGGAATCCTTTACTTCATCCGTTTCTTCTCACAGAATTTAAATGAACTTCCACTGTCTACCGAAGCATATTGTAGCATCAATAAATTGCGCCACTCCTCCACTTCACCTTGTTATTGTTTGTTATTTGGACTTACGGTGGGAGGAAATACATATAGAATTTAGTCCACATATATATATGACTGCATCGTACAGAAGCAAGATACTGCCGAAGTTATGGACATGACATCGAAAGAAAGATTTTCAGCAGTGACATTTAGTTTTACGTGCATAACTTCGGTAATAATGGTGGGAATCGGGTAAAATTTTCTATGTAAAGTTCTAGGATGATTCAAGAGAGGTCCCCTTTTACAAATTGTCATTTACCCCGAAAAACTGAAAATACCCGGAAAACCGAAAATCGGATTTTCGGAAAAATAAGAGTATATCGTGTCGCTGGAGAAGCAAAGGTGAATAATGCACGAATTTCCTAATTCCAAATTGAAATAACCACCTCCATATTTGATGCAAATTGAAATAACCACCATCATATTAGGGAAAATTCCCTTAAAGAAAGCACATGGATTTAAGTGCAAAAATGAAATAACCACCCCGATATCGTGATATATTTTCCACACCCCGAGGGATGTGGAAAATACTCCATGTATTTCAAATACATTGTAAAATACCGCCTTATCGTCATCCAAAATACAACTATAAAATAAAAATACGTTTATTCCTTCACTTCAAATACAAATACAAAATACACCTGTGTGTACTCCAAGCAAAATATACAATACAAATATACGGTATTTAAAAAACCAAAATACAAGTCGAAATACGTAAGCATTTTTAGTGGTATTTATTTTGGTTTTTATGTTTTAACAACACAAACACCTCACGTCCGCCACTATACAATTAATTTTCATCGCAATAAATGGAGCATTCTGTAATCTGTGGGGCTATGTATATGAAAACAAATCGACATATCAACGATTATGGTCGCAAGCAATTCATGCCGTAAAGTAAAGGTGTGCAAGTGCAGTAAATAATAATGACAGGCAGCGAAAAAAAGTATTTTATTTTCATAATGTATTTCAAATACCGCACGGATCGAAAGCTAAAATAAGTAAATACAAAATACTCTTTGTGGCTTTAAGGGCTAAAATACTAAATACAACAGAATTTTTGGTTGCGGTGCTGCTTTCAAATACGAAATACAACATACTTGAAGTATTTCAAATACTATTTGAAATCAAGTATTTTGAAAATCTCCACACCTCTGACCTTTGATTGCTTTGTAATTTTGCTATGCAATTTTTGGATAAATAATCTCAAAGCAATCAAAGATATGGGGGTGGTTATTTCATTTTTGCAATTAAGTGCGTATTATTTCTTAATAGAATTTTCCATGACATGATGGTGGTTATTTCAATTTGCGTCAAATATGGAGGTGGTTATTTCAATTTGGAATTAGGTAAATATCGTGCGTTATTCACTTTTGCTTCTCCAGCGACGATATATTATGTCCCCTGATGAAATTGCCTCAAAAGCTTAAGTTTAAAATGTCAACTCATTTGGATGGTCCAGTGCTGAGATATAGCATAGTGACCACTTGTATAAAGGAAAATTCCCCCAGCCGGGGTGACAGATGTAGGAATTTTTTCATTATTTTTCCCGAACCTTACTAATTAAGTACCCCCAAAAAGAAAAAATAATAATTTGGTCAATTCCCGCACCCTCGGGTAAAGTCGTGATTGGTCCTAGAAATTCAAGCCCTAAATATTGCATCCATGGAATTAACACAATCACTACTCTAAAAAGATTTACGTTTTCTTAGACATTTTGTGTGAGATAAAATGGAGGCCTGAGTGAGGCACGATGATAAAATCTCTTCAAAACTAAGCAGTGTAGTCAGAATTACTTAGATAATCAGAATTACTTCCTTCAAGGTTGTATACACGGGGGCCTCAATTAACCATGCACCTTTGCTTTAATTACGAGCCTACCACATTTTTTTTTTGCAATATCCACATTTTGCAGTAATGATAAAGAATGAGAAATGCAATAATTGGAGGGCATGATATTTTCTGAAGGTGACGTCATTACGTATTAATACACCTTTAGAAATCATAAGTACTCCCGGGTTGTATGTACACAACTACATACACAAAGCACAAAAAAATACGACGCTTTATTTACACAGAAATTAAAACAACTTCCACGGTGTTATCAATAATAATAAATTACACAACTCTTCCATTTAAATTTGTAACTTTATTGCAGATGCTTATATCGAATGACGACCAGCGTGGGATGACAATAAAACTCAGCTCTAACCAACGTATGAATAGATTGATATTTTACACTGCAGTTTTGCAACCCAATGTGTCCTTTTCGGCTCTGTAACTATAGGGAAGGGAATTATTGCAAACCCTAGAGTATAGTAAGGACGCCATTGCTCATGTGGGAAATGTTGGGTGTATTTTCCACACTATTCTGCACTCCCACTAAATATCTTGATACATCATATATGTATTTGGTACAGAGGAAAAGTAATAAAGTACCTCTCTTATACATTTGAATGTAATAATAAATAATAGGCAAAACAAAATTTGGTGGTATGATATTTTCTGAAGGTGACGTCCTTAAGTGTTATTATCTTTAGAAAGTAAATAACACGACTCTTTACTTACGAAGAAATTAAAACAACTTCCACGGTGGTATCAATAATAAATTCCGCAACTTTTCCATTTAAATTTGTAACTTTATTGCAGATGCTTATATATCGAATGACGACCAGCGTGGGATGACAATAAAACTCAGCTCTAACCAACACGTTGGAATAGATTAATATTGTACACTCCAGTTTTCCAGCACAATGTGACCTTTCCGGCTCTGTAACTATAGGGGCTTATTACAAACCTTGGAGTATACAGCAAGGACGCCATATTGCTCATGTGGGAAATGTTTGGGTGTATTTTTCACACTACATATTCTATGCACTCACATTAAAAGATATTATATAAATATGTATACATAGATTTTTGGAAACAACAGAGGAAAATTAAAGTGCCTTTCCCAACGACATATGTTCTAAAAATTGAGTGGACAGTCATTTCGTCACTTAAGTTTTAGAAAATGCTCGTGGAAATAGTACTGACGTTTGGAACGATAGGAGCATCCTTATCGTGTGTATTTTCCACACTATTCTGCAGATACATGAAACCTCCTTATAACGGCATTGCAAGCGACCGCGATTTTATGGCCACTCTAGCCAATAGACCGTTATTGAGATGGATTTTAAGATGGGCTTACATGGGAAATGTCACCGTAAACCATTGCCACTACAGCCACTATAAGGGTTCCGTTATATGGACGGCCGTTATAAAGAGGTTACACTGTATATACTTAGTACAGAGGAAAAGTAGAGTCCCTATAAAATCCACTGATTTCCCAACGACATATATACATAGTATATTGTAAATTATTGTATAAAAAAAATTGAAACAACTATAAATAGTTGATTTCCCCGATGCCCGATGCATGCAGAATGCAAGCTAATATTTATCAATTCGGAGCTCTTTAATTATCGCGGGATAGCTCGTTTTGGAAAATTCTAAAAGATGTATTTGATTGCTACTCTCGTAATTTTTAGTATTCTCGGTAGTGCACTTGGGGTAGAGGATGGAAGTCGGGTGAGTTGATAATTATGATGATAATTTAATATATTTATTTTAATAATATTATTTTGAGATTTTAAAATTGGGATTTTTATTTTTTCAAGGATCATCCTTGTGGGATGGTTCGAGGGAATGAGACCTTAACTGATGAGAGAAGGTTTAATATGGATGTTCTTGGATACGATTACGATGGCCTGCCGAGTAAAAACAATATAAAAGCATATTTTTATTCGGACAATAGATTTTTCCTATGAATTTAATATACACACAGCTGCATCTGCATTCCACAGTTGTCATTTTGTATTTGGGCCACTATGACGCCAGATGGTTGGTGGAACATCCTTGGGAGCAGAAAGTATTTGAGAGGAATTACGAACAATATACGGAGGAAGCCAAGAATGATGGAGTTTTTTTCAAAAGATTTATAAATCGATCGGAACCATTTGATTCCCACGTGGGTATTATCGATTTTGATGGTTTCGATATTCACCAAACTTTTTCTGACAAAGGTACTTTTTAAATCACAATTTGTGTAAATGTACATACAATTTTTAGATTCAAGAAATACCCGGAAGTAGCGGGTACAGCTTTTTGGAAAAGACATTTTACCCGAATAAAAACGGGTACGGGTATCAACTTGAAAACTTTTGGTAGTACCCATGCGGGCCCGGGTATCCAATTTTGAATATGCCCGTACCAGAAAAACAAGTACCGGACAAAATTGAGTAATAATAAGCAAAATTTCTCAAGCAATAATAAGCAAAAAAAAAAAAAAAAAAGCATTTTCTACCTGTTGGTTCGGAGTACCCGGGCATGTACGGGTACTCCGAATATTCTGGGTAAATTTTGGGTACGGGTATACATATTTCGGGTACGGGTACGCGGTTCTTCAAATAACATCGGGTACAGGTATCTGAAATATGTACCCGGATACATCGGATTCGGGTACGGGTTGAAGGTACGGATTTTCCATATACCCGAAGATTTATTTGGGTTCGGGTACGGGTACCACGTTTTGTACCCACGCTATGCACTATTCCTTACTATATCGCACCCATTGGGGACAGTTTTCTTGTCTTGTCGAATCCATATTGATGAACGCCAGCGCTGATTGTGAGTGTTTGCTCCTATGGGCAAAAAAACATTATACTGTTTCTGCTAAAATCCTAGTTATAAATGGGCTGGATTTGCGGAAAAACTGTTATGTCTATCTTTAGATAAAATAATTACAAAATTACTTTTCGCTTTCTATATTTAGTTCTCAAGTTTACTCTAAACTTCTTCCAATTAAACCAGCGATTGCTTGGATCCTTTTCATATGGATTTATGCTAAACGGTAATAATAAAGTTATTGAAACAATTAAGAATTGACAATACTAAGTAAACAATGTTAAATATTTCGTATAACTATACAAATTTATGAATGGCTTTGTATGATCCAGCAAATCCTGTGGCGGATCAAGTAATTAGCATTGCGAGGCCATTAGCTGGGAACATATTGGAAAAATTTGAGATTTATGGGACAAACAAAAAGAAATGGATTCCTCAGGTTTTGAAGAAAATCCCAAGAGATCAGCTTCCACCCAAATATGGGGGTGTCGAGGACTTCAAAATGATTGCAAGTTGCGATCTCGTATGAGGACCAGGGAGGGAGCAGATTATTCTTGAAAAATATTTACGAGAAAATATTGCCCATTTGTAATGTTTTCGTAGTATGGGAATGTTACGTAAATACAAATATTGGTTAAGTGAATCCGTTGATTTATTTACCACTTGGTCACATTTCTTTTCCATCAAAATACTGAATTTTACCGGAAAGCAACAACATATAACACTGTAAATAAGTAGAGAAAATTAATGCTTTGCATAACTACCACCATTTCTTAGTCAGGAGTGACAGATTCCAATTTTCCTTCTGACATGCTAATTTTGTTGACATTGTTATGAGGCTAAATAACCACGCCTATAAATACCCGTGTGTTGGAATTCCTGATGCAACAAATACGCAAGAACAATTTACATTGGTAAATAAACAATTTTCCTACAGCGTTTACATGTTACGTAAAGTGAATCCATAGCAATTTAGTAAAGCTATAAACAAAACACATTGAGCAATTTTGTTGTCATTTGGATGGAATAATGGGCTGGAAAGTTGGGAAAGATCGTTTCAGTACTTAGAGAAAAACTCATGGGATTTATACCGTGTGTGACCAAGCCACAACCTCCATAGTTCGGAACGGAACTTCTATGAGGAGCTACGAAATGTCCTAGAAAAGAATTTCTATAAGCACCTTTGAACTGGAAAATGGAGTGGGCAAGTACCAACTCAAGGCCAACCACCACTTCTCCGAGGTTGGTGCTCATCACCCCAGAAATAAAACATTTCCTTGCTCAAGCCTACAATTTTGGAGCTGCTCTGTGTGGAAGTCCCTACAAATGGAACTCGGAATTAGGGAGAGCGGAAATAAGAATTAAAAAGCAAAAACGCATTTGGAAAATGCACATGGTCCTTGCCCTCGCGCACGCCACCTTTGTTTGGATTCGATGTGTTCAAGTGAGCTTGAGCCTCAAGTCTTCGGCAAGCCAAACAATCTTAATGTGGTTTATGGCCTCGTACTACACTCTGGCGGCCATTTTGCACATGAGCATCATGCAAAACTTGGATGAGCTGCCAAACATGGTCAATCAGATGCTTACCTTGCTGGACAGTATTGAAGGTAATTTATTTCCATAGAAAAATTATTGTTACTCCAGCAACAGTTAAATTGAAGTATTTTTCTATATTTGAAATTATTTTGGCTTCGAAGGGAGCTTACTGTGTACGACCGAAGTAAATGTGACAATGCTGCTAAGAATACTGGGGTTTGCAATGAGAGTCTCTTCCCATTCTATAAATGCCCTGGCGTTGCTCATTACAATATTGGCATTTTCAAGGCCACACTCGGAGGAATTGATTTCGTCGGTGTTCTCAAATTACGGAAGCTTTTCCCTTCTAGGGAGGATTCCTTGTACAATTTTTGTAGCCTACATTGAATACATCTACCATTCTTCTGCTGCCGCTATAATCCAGACTGGTCTTCTCATGTCTACCATCATAATAATTCTACGTCTGCTCAGGTGCATTTTGACATTTATTAACTTTTTACAAATTTCAAAAAATATTGTGAACGTTAATTTTAAAAAAGCAAATTTCTTTCAGGAACAATTTTAAGCAACGGAAATATTCGTTGCTGGCAAGACAAATGTCCATCTCGGATTTGAGGCTATACGAGAGTGTGATGGGAATACACAGATCCCTACTTATACAAACGGGATTGTTCAATGGAGGATATGGGAAACTGATCTTGCCGGCTGTGAAAGTACTTCTGATGTCTTGGTGTATGTTTTGTGCTTTTGGCGCCATTAGAATGCATGGCTTGTCTGCGCTGGTCCTTGGCTTTTTTGGGATATTTGCCTTTTCTTTTCTTATTATGATTTTCATTGTGTTTGCGGAAATTCAGGGTCAAAGCTCTGGGCTCAAAGGGGATATGACAAGGATGGTTGCATCAAATCCCTATCTGAAGAGGTCTTTAGGATCTGTACGTTGTATCGCAATAGATCTGCGAGGATTCTATAAAGTAGATAAAGGGATGGTCTTGACGCTGGTTCATATCATCATCAGTCAGACCATTGCTTTTCTCTTTTTGCATCGATGAAATACTATATAAACCCCTGGTTGTAGGCAGAAATGTATTTTGTTTAGCTTGGCTAAAATATTACTGGTTTTATGAAAAATGACATCTGTGAATATTTTACAATGTACTTACTCTGTAAAAAAGTAAACAAGATATATTTGAAAATAAAAACTAAATCTAAACATTTTAATGATTCACGAATTCCGAATCTGCTCCATCTTTTTTCACAGATGTTCATAAGGAATTTATGTATATTGGGAGGAAATCCAACAGCAATAGCCTATTCAAGTTCATAGGGTTTTGTGAAAATTCTTGTCTTTCAGAAGGACAAGAATTTCCTTTGCACCCACTTTTTGAACCGAATTCGGTCAAAATTTGTCGGTGGATACTGGATACATATGAGACTAAAACTTCTCGTGTGGCAAACTAAAAGAGCAATCAAATTGTAAATTCCAATCGATAGTAATCACACTTGGAGCTTGACGTCACATCTTATGCTAATAAAGTTACGTAAAAGAAGGAACGCCCAGGTCGGTTCTTCAGTAATTAAAATATTTCTAAAAATGACATTTATTTATTTTAAAAAATTCCCCCCATTATATTTACAAAGCCAGCTTGACAAAGCGGGCTTTATAAAAAATAGAAACGCCCAAGTTGTTATCTAGTGAAGAAATAATAGATCAAGTAAAAGTAATTATAATTCAGAGTTTCTATTAATTGTCGGCTAAAGTGCAAAAGGAGATATAAATGCAAAACTTCAAAATGCGAGATACGCAGTACCAACTGTGTATTCCAACAAGTTCTAAAAAGCCAAAAGGAGCTATACATTATAATATGCTCCCTCTTCTTCCGCTTCTGCTTACTTGGGTATGCGTATGTAACCCCTTTTTACATGAGTCTTACAAAATTTTAGCTCCTTCTGCACTTTAGCTCACGACATACATACAGCCGAATATATTTCCGTGGCAATTAAAAGTATCGAAAAAAGGGAAGTCCGTAAGTTAAATATTTCCAGAATAGTTTAAAAAAGATACATACATACCACCAAGTCGGCCTTCAGTAATGGAATTATTAATAAAATAATATTCCCAGTCGTATACGTACATGGCATATACATATGTGCTTACTTCCCGTTAAAATACATAGGTTCGGAGGCTACAAGATCGCACTCACTCAGTATTATGAAGCTGTTGTAGGGTGATATTGTGTCAAAATACATTTAAGTGCCTTATAGCAGTGCAGTGTCAGAAGAATTTTCTATTAGATTACATATATACCTACCACCACCATTTTCCTCAGCCTGCCGCTTATGAAAAACGTTTTATAAATATAAAACGTCTTGGCAACGTTAAAAAAATGTATTAGTCTACCTTTATAAACTATTGGACTTCGGAATATCATGTACAAGTCTCTTAATAGGGCCCCAACACTTGCAAATTCAGTGTTCAGAAAAACATTGCTACCAAGAACCTCATTGCAAGGCTAGATTTAAATTATGGAACACTATATGTACCTAAATATTAATGTCTCTTTTTCCAATACTGGCGCGTGACAAAGTCAAACCAAAGTTGCTACCAAGTACCTCATTACAAGGCTTGAAATTGTGTTGCTAGAAAGGTTTGTGGAATAGCAGGTTTGTACTATAGCTGCTCCGTATATTCATCAAACATCAGGTACATACATTACACACACTCAATCAAGGTTCTAGGTCCAAGATAGAGGTGTGACCCACACGCGGGTTTTTGGTGCGAGTTATAGGCCCGGCCCCGCGCGCGGGGCGGGTTCGGGCTTCAAAAAAATGTGCAATGAAAAAATTAACTCAGGCTTGGGGCGTTCCACTTATTCGAATTTTATGCACGGGGTGGGTTACGTGGAAAAACCAAACCCGCACATTTTTTTTCTGAAGAACATTATGCATACGCAACAAATAAGGGGGAAACAGCTCCATTTTATTTGAGCTTAAGTATTTAGTAAGCTGCTGGTTACAATACAAACATAGTAACATACGTATTTGAAACGAAAAGGGGAAGAAAAGTTTGTGCACACAATTTAGATGGTCGTCACGTAGCACCATGTAACGTTACTAGCAGAGGCAGCCCACTCCGTGGGCGATCCTAAATCAAGCCCGTGGTGAGTAATAATCGCAGACCGCGAAGCTTGAAGGCGGTCAGTTTGGGATATACACTAGGGATAGCCTTTTATATTGGTGTGATTGCCTTCATCGCCAGTCAAAGCCAGCATTACCAGAGCCAATGCATTCCCGAAGCAAGACAATTTACTTACCATGGATGCCTCTCTGAAGAAATCAACAAATTGAGAGGATTTACTTGAATCTTACCCGATTTTTGGCCGTTACTGTAGTAGAATAATGTGATGGTTTCATTCCACACTAAATATGTTGAACGCTTTTTACGAAAAAATGTTTGCCGTGAAAACTGCGGGTTGTGAACGGGTGCGGGTTTTATAGGCGCGAGTTATCAGCGGGTTCGGGCTGTACAAAATATTAAGTGTTTCTTGCGGGCGGGCCTGAACCGACAAAATTATACCCGCCGGTGGTGCGGGTCGGGCTTACATTTTATTTGCCGGATTTCTTGCGGGTACGGGTAGTAAAATTTTGGCGGGTCACACCTCTACTGTGAAGCGACATTTACGCGAAAATACTATAAGTACATAGAACATATTCTTTACCTTGGGAAGAGGCTTGGGTGGCCGAGCATGCATTCCTCCTACTTCGATCACATCAGGCATGGTTGGGCGCGGAGCGGGAAAATTCGCGTAGCTGTTCATGAAGAGTAAGCTGATATTTTTCTCAATTTGTTCCAGACTTGGAATATCCTGTCCCAAATATTTCCTATATATCTGCTCATTTCTTGGGGCGCCATCTAAATCTCGTAAAATTAGAAACAACCAATCTAATCCTGTGTTGATGACTCTTTCAAAAAAGCTCATACGACCCGAGAAAGGGAGGAAAGGTTGAGGAACAATTGATGCGGGTAACCAATTTCCCAAACGGCTGGTGAGTGTATTAGGAGCTGCCATAGAAACATGGTAAATGAAAGGGACTTTCATCCGGTAGAGGTAACCACAAAAGCAGGTATTCATGAAACCATTCATGATCACCAGATCATACGTTTGATTCATATAATGAATAAATTCTGGATTCTGGTAGATCTTCTCACAAGCGTCGTACACGAAAGAAAAATCCCAAAAGGAACTGAAAATTCCTTTCCTTCGGCGATCCAACGGGTTGGGGAAATTTCCAGTAAACGTGCTAACATCCAAAGGTACAATCTCCGTCACGTTCTCCCCCATATCCGCAGATTTGGTATTGGCAATTACGGTCATCTTATGACCCCTGACTCCTAACTCTCTAATTAATGGCTCAAATACATTTTTATGACTTTTTGTTCCAAGCGCTGTTATGAATAGAATTCTTTCGGCAGCGCCTAATCCGCATAGACAGAGTAAAAAAGCTACTACAATGGTTGCCTTTATTATCTTCATTCCAATTTTTGTTCTAAACTAACTAAACTTATTTCATGCTCTCCCTGAAAGCAAGCTCCTACTACTGCTGATAGTTACAAATGTCTGGGTGCGGAAAGTGCAGCTCTTATACTTCCATGTTCCTGCTACCTCGTGGAAATGGAAATACCGATAGCAATCCTCATAGATAAAATACATGTCATGAGTTGTTTATTTAAACATGTGGTCGGTCCCAGTTTCCTAAAAGTTATCATGTACGATTTCTTATGCATTATAATCATGTACCGTGGCAGACAATGTAAAAGATCACATTAAAATGTCAACTGCTATATTTGTCATCAGGAATTATGCTTCAACCACTTCGCATTCATTGTATATAAAACTTTCCGTACTCATCCGTAGACGTAGAAATCCAACCTTTTAATTAAAATAACTCAATACCTAAATCAAGTGACAATAATGGCTTTGCAATGTCACGAGTTACAATGACTTTTATGCATGAACATGTGCAAACACCAGGTTGAACTCGTGATAATCGTTATTTGTTTTGTATACGGCACAAGCTATACTTTGTGGAATAAAAATGTCACATGACAGCGGTAATGAACGTATTCGTATTTAATTCTGTACGTATAAAAGCTACAAGCCCATATATATACACTGGTCGACTGGTCCTACGAAGTAAAATGAGATTTCTATTGTTCTATAAAGCAAACAAATATAAAAGTTAATTAAAAACGCAATTACTTCAGTTTTGCCAGGAGGTTTTATGATCATTATATGGTGTAAAAGGTCAGTTGCAGTTTGCAATTATCAGTTTTGTTCTGATTTCACACACCATACAAATTATATGTACAAATTATATTACATTAAGACACAGTGGTAGTCGGTGCGGTACGTAATCAGGTAACTGCAATTATTTTGTGGAATTGCTGTAATTTGCTTACACACGTTTTCATGAATAGATAATAGATCAAAGATCAAATAATATGCACAAAATATGGACTCCAATCTTAATCAAGATTAGACAACACATCAACAGCAAAAATATATAATAATTATTGCTGTCGACGATAATATGCGGAAAAAAATTATTGCTTTTGAAAATATTGTTTCTTCGGAATATTTATTTTACGACTCATGTCAGCCACCAGGTCAGGTGGTGATGGACAGGCACGTGATTTATTAGGTACGTTATATTCATTCTAGCTGAATTTACCTGTACATTGCCATGCGAAGGTCAAACTCTGTTGTATATACCTGACCTTGATTAGGCTGATTCTCGCAAATATATTTCATTCTCATGATATCAACATGCTGGTTCCTCCTTCGACGTGCATGAAAATTTGAACTACTATCTATACTCACTACTTTAATTGATATCTTTTTTCAAGGGAAAGTGGATTAAGTCCGCAAAAAAGGTCACTGTCTCGAGTACATACTTCAAAGAACTTGTCAGTCAGTGGATGATAGCACTCAAGTGTCAAATATACCCGTGGTGAACCAGAAGGATCCAGGTAATGAACAAGAGCAGCACAAGGAGTACCAACTGTAACGCAAACGTACATTCTGAGAATTTCGCTTTTGAAAACAGTATCTCCAGTAAGAAACAATTGTACGTGTGCAAAGCATTGAGCTCAGCGTCAGCACTCTCTACTGACTCGGAGGATTTAGCAACTTGACTTCCAAAATTCTCTTGATTCTTTATGGATGGAGAAATAGACTCGTAAATATTATGTTCGCAAGTAGGAAACTGAATATTGCCATTAGTCTGAACGATAAAGAATCTTTTGATAAAATGTCCAGCCACAAACATTGGATGATCCTTTTCAAAACGATCCCAAAATTGGCAAATATCCCAATACCCAGAATCGTCCTCATCCAGATGAACCACTGCTGTGAAGATACCTACAGCAGCATTTTTGAACATGTTCTCTGGTATCCAATCTGTATACATTTCTTTGGATTTTGGTCGAACTTCTAAAATAAGATGCGTTTCCTCCCCTGGGGAAATAAATCCTCGGTGGGGAGATACAGCGTAGTAACCTTTCGAGGAGGCTGATTTAACTTTGAAGGCACATCTGTACTTGGATTTACAATACAAACTGAATTTGCCTCGGTAGATTTGTTCCGTAGGATCCTGGAGAAAGTAAATGGTGTTTGGGGCACATAGAGGAGAAAGTTCTTGTAAAAGTTTCTCATAAGAAGTGAAATCCTTTGAACTTGAGAACAATAAGGACTTCTTAATTCTAGGAAACCTCAACCTATACTGTTGAATTTTTTCCAGAACCTCTGGATCAGGGAATTCATACAGCAAATAAATATTATTTGAAGGCTTTTCATGTCTCTTCATTAACTCAGACTCGTCAATTTCCGTAGCATCTCCGTTATCAAATTCCTCAAATAAATCCTTCGTGTGTGGAATGACATAAGGAGAGGATTTGGATTCGCTGCACATGCAGTCTTTTTGTGACTCAATGCTTTCGTCCCCAAATTGTGCTTCCGATCTTGTCAATGATAGATCACTCTGGAGAGGAGGAATTAAAGTGGAACAGGAACACTTATGTGTTGGGATTTGGGTGAAAGTGATCGCTTCTTTGGTTTTTATTTTAGCTGATACTGCAACAGCCAATTTTTCACGGAAATTTACAGGCTCTGCCGATTTTTTAGAAGTCTGCAACTCGTCCAAATCCCCATGGTCTGCCTGGTAGCGGTAAGTTTTCTTGTTATCATCATCATGTTCCATATTTTTTGTGTTCTTTCATCCACTTTTCATGCATAGGTTGTAAACGACCTGAAACCTAAACCAAACGACTAATGAACCAGAATAATATTTTTATATTTTTGTGTAGCTATCGGCTACATGTACAGGCTTTAAATGTGTAAGAACAAAACTGCGTGTTGTAAATATATTCTTTGTCTTCGTACCTTCATAAATCGAACAACGAACGATTGTTTTCGGTTTCAGGTTATAATACACAAATGGACAGACACGGAAAAATCTGCGAGTTTATTTCAAACGGTCTAGGTCTGCATTAGTTGTAGGTAAAAATAATATGAGTTAATGTCGTTTCACATAGTTATATGTGTGTGAATACATAATATAATATATAATGTAGGAGAAGGAGAAAACATTACTTTCACACAGTTACGCAAATCTCTCTGTATATTTTACATCGAATCCCTTCGTAAGTTTGCATATAATTATATACTTCTGCTCATCTGTAGATCGATACGAATCTGAGCATCTTGAATCTTACCTGATAATTTTTATTTATAACGGTAATATGTCGTATAAGTTTTATAATCCAGATAATCAAGAGTAACCGTTTCCGTTTCCTATATCGTTACTGTAAAATTAGTTATTCTATTTATTTTATTGGATCTTGAACTTGAAAAATTGACAAAGACAACATGAGAAGTATACGTGTATTATTGTGTTGTCAGCCTTGACGACGTTATTTAATTGACGGACCTTTATATACCTTTTATAATATATGTTCCTAAGTAAGGAATCAATAACTCTAATTATTATAATTCGTGAAACCAAACTACTTTTTTGGAGAAAATTGAGACGACTACTGCGGTAATTAAAGGCAAAAAAATGCAGTACTTACAAATGAATGCGCATGCGTACAGCAAAAGAAGAATGATAGTACTAAACCTTCAAAAAGAAAAATCCCAAAAAATATAAAATATTATTTTAATAATTTTTTCGAATTATTGAAATAGAATTTTGTCACTTCGTAATCTGTTTTCAAAGCGCGCGATTTAGTTAAAATATAAAAATACTGTTTAAGGGCACTATAGCCCTGCCCTGGAGAAGATCCCAGCACGAAATGAAAGGAAGTTCACAATTACGAAAACGATTTTTGCACAAAATTTTTCCAAAATCGCTTTGGGGGAACACCCTTAAAAACATTCGTAATGCTATTCAAACGGTGACCACCTTAATAGCACAAGTCCTTCTATATATGTGCATTTTTGGTATGTCTGTGCATATACGTATATAGCAACAAAGTACAGAAATGTTGAAATGTTGAAAACATTGAATCACTCCCAAAGGGGCTACATTCTTCAAGGGGCTACATTCACTTCAGGGCTACATTCTGAAAAAATATTTCACTAAACTACATGTATACTGGTTTAATTAACCAATAACCATTATTAGTAGAAATAATGACATAGATGAAGTAACAAATTCTGGATGTTTAGTAAATTTTATCCAGGATTCCAGGAATAATGTGTAGGCAAAACGAAGGTAATCTTAATGTAGCTATGAGTTGAGCTTTTAGACGTTCAAATATTATGCGAGAAAGGGAATTCGACTAGAATTCCCTGCTTCCCAAAAGTATGTCCTTAATTATTCATAAAATTTTAATTAGCAAAGAGTAATATGCTGCTGGGTTAAGAATGAGAATATACCTGGTTCTTTTGTGGGTCTGTGTGCATGTATGGATATGGATATTGGATATATTATGTATATATTTAAAATAATTTGAATGCATTCTTCTTGCACAATTTAGTTAGAAGAAAGAATACTGTATGTGGTTTATCACACAGACCATGTTTATTGATTGCATTTTCTACTTGAATTACGGAATGCTGTACTATTGACGATAAAACACATAGTAAAAGCCTAAAGCGACAGTTTGCTAGGAGCCTAAAATTGCACTGTAAACTATAAATACATTAAATTGAAATCCAGACACTTCTAAGTTTCGGATAATACATGTAGTATATGTTTATTTAACTATGCAAAAGGATCAAGTGAATGACCTGAGGCCATTCACAAACTATCTCACAGCACGTCAGAATTAGCAGCCATACTGAATTGTAGAAGAAAAGTCATTGTAGTATTATTATAAATTTTTGGCGAATTTAGTGAGACTGTAAAGTGAAGGCGAGCAACTTTGCTTTTTCGTGTTCGTGAAGCAGTAGATCTTTAGATAAAATATAGGATTAAAAAATTAGAAATCATTATCCTTGTTGAGGGATACGAGCAATCATCCGCTAGTATGGATGCCAGCGGAAGTTCCAGCAGTTCTGGGTTGTCAAGTCCTGAGTCGGAAAAGCAAAACGAGAAAGTGAACACGTCTCCTGAGTAAGTCTTAAACAAATTATCGTTTTTAAAAATGTTTATCAGGAAGAGGGTGACTTCTGCGAGGTTTTATAATCAATACGCGTACACATAACGTCATTTTAGCTATAATTACATGCAAGGTGTACGTTCTATAAAGTGTTGCATTTGTTGCAAGTTGCAGTTGTGTCTTGTGTCGGCAAAAAGCTGTTTGGCCAGAATTCGCCTAAACCAGGGCATTGCTCATTCAATGCAAAACTCATTCGATAAAATAATATGTAATTTTACAAATTCAGAGATGGATTTTTATTTGTTCGACAGACAGACGATGTATTTTTCGGTGATTAATAACAGCTTGTTCTTCACCCCAGAGCCACGTCTGAATCAAACTTATTCGATAATCGAAACACCTATGGTAACATTTGAATACAATTTTTTATCAAATATGTAAATATAAATTACGACCTATCATTATGAGCCTTATACAATAGAAGCGATTCGATTTATGAGGTATATTTCTGATCTAGTTCATGGAGTTCGTTGTATAAATGGCATTGACTAAAACTATTGTCTATGTGGGGCTTTTTCAGTAATTACTATTTTTACATGTTTGAAGGACTCTAATCCCACTGAGAGGGAGGGGGGAAGCAACCCTAAGTCAAGCAAGAAATTGCCTATTCAGAAATTATTAGCCAAAATGGCTCAGGCTCAACTAAATGTCATGGCAGAGGTGGAGGTAGGTCCTTCATTGTATACTTTAAATGTAAACAAAAGTTTACTTATCGTTTTTACTTAATTTGTATATTTTTACCTTGACTTTTTATACGTAATCAAATATTAACCGTAAAAATTCATTTGCATCATTAATTGTCTATGCTGTGCATGTATATCGCCTTTTAATCTTCCTTGCCAAGTTTTTAATTTTTTAAGAATAGCCCTAGCAATTTTAAAAACAAATTATTATTTATTTTATACATTTTCAACAGAATGAGAGTTCCTGCGAAGGAAACGCAAATCACGCAAATGAGGGCCACTCAGAATCAATGAAGAGAGTTCCCTCCGTCCGTCGTCCTTCTAAGATCCCCATTTTGGCCAGACCGCGGAAATGAGCAATTATTATCACGGAAATGATTTAACCATACATATAAGTAGTACATACATAGTATATACAATAGTTGGTGTAGATTGAATCATAATTACTAATTTTTCTAAATTAGATTTTCACAGTTGCAGAAAATAAGTTTGAGAAATATTATTTATCATTACACAGTTACTTACGTCGACGTCTTTAACAAAATTCATTCGGATTTTTGGACTTGATTTTGAATTTAATTTCCGTAGTATGAATTAGGGTGTACGAAGGACATATACTTACATGCATATAGTAACATATATTAGGATGAGAGGCATGCCACGATAAATGTAAATAAATATTTACGTTACATGCTCTGGACAACAATAATAATTCTTGTATTAAATTATTGATTAAATGATAGATGTTGGAGATAAAAAAGAATTATTATTGAAATCTCTTGATAAGTGCATTTACATACAGAAGTGACATATCTAGTAAGTAATTTTCTCATCGCCTTTCACCAAGCAGATGGAGACATAAACGAGTTGCAAATGAGGTCGAAGAGACCGGATGTAATGGATTTCATCTGGTAGAATAACAAAAAGATCCCCAGTGCGACGAACCGGGCGTGAGGGTCTACGTTTTTATGGTAAAGTTTATTCTATTAGGGGCCTGACGTCACCCTAAAACGTTACTACGGGTTCAAATAATTGTTAAAGTTTGAGAATTTTTGTTATATTTGTACTTTTGAGAATTGTTATTATTGACAGCGCAATAATAACAATAATTATATTCTGAGCTGAAAAATAATAAAAAATGTGATTTCCTAATTTTATTCTTCATTATATTATTTTTCTTTATTCTCCATTCTCTACTTTCGTAAACTTTTTCATCTTTACAGTACACAATGCAATGTAATGATGCATTTAAAAGTTATTACGGTCGACTGAATAGGTCTGCAACATTAGCTCTCACCCTCGTTTAACCCTAAGGGTAAAGTTTGAAACTAACAGTCTCAACAAAATAATTATATGTATATTCTCTAGACAAAACAGAAGATTGGGAATGCGAATGAAACTAGGCCGTCGAAGTTCGACGGCCTAGTCTGCTGTGTGGGCCACAGGATTTTTGTTTTGAATCTTGAGGGTTGATAGTTAAATAATTTTTAAAAGATTTAAAATTTTAAAATTTTTTATGGGGAAGAAAGAATAATACATATCTAATTTATTTATAATACATAACTAAATTATTTAGTACGGATATCAACATCAACAGTGCTGTTTTTCAAGTCTTTTCTTCAAAATCACAAGACTATAAACTGCGACTTCACTCAGCGGGGACGATTACGAATCACACTTTGTGGATATCGTGCATACGCGTTATGTAAGTACATATAGCTTAAAGCGCAGTGGACAAGCACAGGGTAAAAACATGTAAACACATAATTATTAGATGTAATAAATACGTAAGATAAATCATGAGAATGAAAGAATCAGTTGTAATATTTATACAAAAATCTTCAAAAGAAACATAAAAAAAGGAACATATAATCAAGCCGTTGCAGTTATTCATGGAATAGTAGAAAAATAAATAATAATTGATATTATATATATACTGTATTCTATATTTTAACGTGTCACTCTGCAGTGGAATTAGATTTTATACATTTTATTATATTATTTAGTAGATTTTGTTGTGGTTGTGGACTTAATCTAGAATCATATAATTAGCTAAATCTGTGTGTACATTAGTTCTACCCGGGACTTGATGGCAACTCAGGTGAGACATCCGACCCATGGAAAGTATCGCAGTACAATACAATTAAGTGATTTTTGACGACCATGTTTTAAGAGACTGTGACGGCTATCGTTGACAAAAATGATTTCGAGGCAGCAGTTCGACGATATTCTGAAGACAATTTCAGAAAATAGATTTCTAAAGGCGCACGATGTTTTGGAGAAGAAGTATCCGACGTAAGTAAATATACGTAAACAATACAACTTTTTATTATGCATTGGTCACTAAAGCAGAAAGAAATTACGGAATCTTTAAATCATTTTCAAATAAAGGTTTGATTATATTCAGAATATCACCATTGACACTGGGAAGTATACTGGGGAATTATGTGCAGCGGAAAATGAAGAAGACTCATTCGAGTTGTAACAATTCTGAAAAGATTTCTGAATTTTATCGCCGGTGAGAATTTATTTAATGCTATATTTTGTTTGTTATTCTCGTACATAACTGAATTGTTTAAGCTTAAAACTGTTGGCATTGTGGAGCAGGTATGAACAGGCTATTGCAAAGAACGAATCTCCCGGAGTAATACTTCGGATGGCGGAAGAGGCTGAATTGTGTCCTACTTTAATGGCTAGATTTATCTTAGAAGGTTACTTAAGGACACAGCAGCCAGAAAAAGCGATAAATCAGAAGAAAAATGAACGAAAGAAGGATTCATCCGAATCAGATGCCACTCCGTCTCCTTCACGTGTGCCTCCTATTAATGTAACGACGATTAAATCAGAAGTATCCAGATTGATAAAGGATACTACGGAAATACTAAATCCTAATCTTGCCTATGAAGTTTACTTGGTATGACAAAAGGGGTAACGAAATTTATTTACTAATAACAACGGAGGGTTTGTGCTTGAAATAATGATGAATAATTTCATTGTTCATTGTAGTGCACAGTACACGATAGCTTCTACGGGCCGTTGCCAGACGCCATAAAAAAGTAAATGGATTTTTTAAACCATTTTTTAACGATGAACAAAATATTAGGAGGTTCGAAAAGCATAAAGTTCGGGTATCCTCATCCTCTTTTGAATTAATTACAGTGCAGTTGGGAGAGAGTACGAACAAATACTGGAAGAGAAGTTAAGAGAACTTAAACTTTCATACATTGATGAGCAGGAACTGCGGAAACGCGGCTATGACAAAACGCCCGATATCAAGCTAGACCTACCAATAGGTACCGTTTCTTGAAGACATTACCGAACATGATTACTGTGTTTTCCTTTAATATTGTTTCTCGTAAAAAGATCCCTTACTCCTCTGCCTTGCAGGAATCGATGGCAAAGTTGTAAATTGGATAGAGAGTAAAGCTACCTTTGGGGACGAGGAAACACATCGTGGATATGTTGAGGACCAGTTAATTAGCTACAAAAATCGGTATGAGTTTCAGTTTACTCCATCCTCATCCGTTATGAAGATTATTGAATCAATTCAATTTATTATTATAATTGGGTTAAGCGCTGGAACGTTAAAGGGTTAAACCCCTTAAGGGCTTAACCCTTACAGGGTTCGACCCTCCTGATTAGTCTGAAGCCCAATTGATTTACAAGCTTTGTCGAATGACCCCCAGTAATTTTTTGAGCTGAATCCAAAAAAAAATTGTGCTATATGCAATATCCACGATGGGGCAGGGTTCCCCTAAGGGCTTAACCCTTACAGGGTTTGACCCTCCTCGTTAGTCGGCACCCTAATTGATTTCACATGTGTTGTAGAATATTTACCCTCCCTGTACTTTTTTACGCTAAATTCATTAAAAAAATTTGTTTGTGCTATCTTCAATATTCTCGTTGGGGTGCGAGGGGCAACATTCAGCAAATGAGCAAAATCTGCGCATTGACCGTGCGCCTCTACAACATTGAACCGAAAAAATTCCAAATGATTGTACGAATGTAATAAGTACGTCATAGGGCAACTTTTGGTAGCCTTAGACGTTATCATTCACAACATCGAATTTTGTACCTACCTGCTTTGGCAAATACCTCCCCATTGTTTTTCTTCTAATTTTTTTTCCTGTTAAATTTTAACCTTTTTTAAATTTTATATAAAATTGCTCCTCCCAAAAAATAGTTATAAAGCAGTATTTTGAGGGCCTTGTAAATCAGAAACACTAGAAACAGTCGTAAAAATAAAAAAATAAATTCAACGTTGTCTCAACAGGTATGGCTCAGGTCTTGTAATTTATTGGCTCGGCTACGTGGATACAATCGAAGATCCTAGTGTAAAGCCGTCAGGAATTTTGATTCGTGAAAACATGCCAAGGAATATTGTTCGCATGCAAACAGACGTGGATATTCAATTGGAAGACTTAATACCGCTACCGTGGGATGATTGATTAATTTATTTTGTTAAACGTTAAAACTTGAACTTGAAGCGTAGAGACCATTTGTCTTAATTGTTCATCATTACTTTTATAGCTGGAACTCGTTTTTAATTTTGTTGTTCCATTTTACGAAGTAATAAAAAATTTTATAATGATACTCATAAATCATTACTTTGCTGCCTGAGTTATACAAAATTCGTGTACTACTATTTATGCATATGATGTACTATGAAAAAGAGCTACAAATAGTACAATTGAACCATATAATAATTTCTTCGTTTTAAAGTAATAATCCGAGTGCATTTTATATTTTATGTAATCCATTTTAATAGTTTCCTCGAATTCGTTTCTGTCAATCCTGAGGGAAAGGTCAAGCTTATTTAGCTCCAACCATTCAAACCTTAAAAATAAGTGGTTGAGTGCCTGTAGGGGAGAACAAAAGTTGACCGTATATAATCCTTTTCCAACATTCCAGTTTCGTAAGTCATGCATGCACGTGTTCGTGGTTTCGTGGCTTGCTTCTTGCGGGGGTTATATGGGACCAGTCGACCAGTAAGCCCCATATAATTATATAGCGATCTACTAAACCTCATTTTAAAAGCTATTAATGCTAAGTTCGTGGAATGGTCTGGCTGCGTTCAGTGCGTTCATACTCTGTCTCGTCTATATATAATTATATGCGCTTGCCTTTCTAATCCTGAAACGTAAATATTCCTTGTAAAAACAAACGCAAATGTGCCCAGTCAGCCAGAATCTCCAGTTACAATAGGCATATTACTAGTAAATACGCTAGGCAATTGAGATAAAACATAGCGACTATAATTACTATTCTGCGTATCTTTATCTTAGGGTAAACCTGATCGACATTGGATCTACATAAACTTGCTGGGTACTTGTTAAAAATCATGAAGATATAACCAGTCGTAGTTCGGCAATCGTAGTGAAAACTTCAAAGCTGCGTTGGTGTCCGTCCGAAACAGTCTCTTTGTCAGGTCTGTGGTTCACTCAGTCAGTCGAAGGAAGGTGGAAGTGACCTTACGAGAACTTTAGCCACACCATTTAGCGAAGTTTCCAAGTATTTCACAAAATTATTGTAAGTACGTATATAATTATGTATAAATGAATAATCACTTCTTCCGAGTTGGTCATTAAATGTGGCGATATAGATATAAGTGATTTGTTGTTTTTTATTAACATTATTTACTACTAAGCCTCTTCATTTAGGTCTTTCAGTTTTAGAAACTTTATTCGGTATTTTCGCATATATTTGCATTCCCGAGTCCCGAACCCCTTGAACTATTACGGGTAACAGATATACCTGTGCCTTCGTAAAGCTCCACGCAATCAGTGATAAAAGAAACATTTCTCTTCGATCACCGTTGTTGTTGGTTTTTACTACACCACGTTACGTGTGGATCCAGCATATAAAGCTTATCTCATATAATAATTACCTCTTCATTGGCTATAGGTATACACAGCACTGTACCTTTCATTTGATTAACTTACTAATTAACAGTGTGCATGGTATTCCGCACAATTACTTTCCCATTTCTTGTATATATAAGCTGGCGATGGCGATGAGGCTAAAGTTTTTAATGGAACGTGTCGAAGAATATAATTTGTTAAACTGCGAAATCAAATATTTTCTAGAAGTGTATTGATTTTGTTACAGGGGAAGTTAAGGGTATCAGCCAATCTCCTAATTCGTTTAAGTCATGGCCGCGTCTTTATCAGCACCGGATCAGGTGGTGCAACCTACCTCGAATCTCATCCCTTCACGGAAATTCAAGACCCAGGTTGAAAAAATAGGGGAAGCTATCGAAAATGGAGAAGGCGATTTTTATTTCTTCGTTGGTTCAAATTCCAAAAAACTTGGCGGAATTACTTGCTTCCTGAAATGTTTATCTCCAGGACTTGGAAAGCTGATATCAGATGCAGATGCGGAAGGCAAAGATAGTGTTGTGATTGAACAAGAAGACGAGGAGCTATTTTGCCTGCTTTTGAAGGTAAGAGTTTGAACGCCAAAGTCTAATTTAAAATTAAATTGAACATTAATAAGGGTCATTTCCTTGAAGCGAAGGTACGAGTAAGACAGTAGGGTTACCAATTAATATCGTCTGCAATGATGTTTTATAATTAATTATGGAAAGGCAATTTGCACAAATAAATGGACGGAGAGGAAAGAAGATGTCATTCCCTTGATGGTCTTGGCGGAGAAGTACGAGGCGAAGTTCGTGGTCGACCTTTGTGTAAAATATTTGACTGAAGTTGGAATCAATGCGGACAATGCCGTGACGATCTTTCAAGACTCCCAAGCCCGTAAAGTTGTCAAATACGAGGACCTTGCTTGGAAGTTTATTGTACAGTAAGATAGTACATATTTTTTAGCCGAGTTTGCAAAGACATATTTCTGGATGATGGAGGGGCTTTTAGTATTTTAATTCTCCTGCAGAAACACAAAGGATGTCGTGGGTCGGGAGGATTTCAGGAAGCTGAGCAAGAAAAATTTGGAAAAGTTGATGATGGTTGAAAATGATGACTCTGACGTTGATAGGGATCTCATGATTGCTTTTCGAAGGTAAATTCCAAATATTCATTGCACATAACCTTGATGGTTTGATTGGGTTTATTTTGGCAACATTATTTTTTAACAATTGTACCTATATTTTTTATTTCAGGACGAAGGCGAAAGAAGGTGGCGAGGACTAGGTAGTGTCTTACACCAAAAGCGTCGAGGCGTATTTTTTAATCTATCCGTGAGACCATACTCATTAGAATACTTCAATTAAGATAAACCTGTCTGCTTGTATTGCATGTGGCAGGTGGCAGTGACGTATTCGCGCTCAGGATGAATCTCAGATAATTAATTTTGATGGATCAGTAATTTAGGATGAATCTCAGATGATTAATTTTGATGAATCAGCAATTCAGGATGAATCTCAGATAATTAATTTTGATGGATCAGTAATAATTTTTACACTTTTTTATTTAGGCTTTTAGATATAATATTTTCCATATTTGCCCTTATTGTGACTATGTGCTTGCCATGTTTATTTTAGTGCTGGTATAATGAATAAAGATCCATTGATGTAACGTTTCAATTAATGCTCCTTGATGTTTGAATTGTTTAAATAGTCACGCTTGGAGATGCATAAAAACCTTCTTTACTAGGTGTACAAGCATACAGTTATTGCCTTATTATTTTAAACGTTTAAAAAATGTGTATCACCATGCAGCAATACTTAAGCACATTTTTGGAAGTACAGGCTTTAAATTGATGAGAATATTTTAGTTGGATTCTTTAACAATGATGAGAATATTTTAGTTGGATTCTTTAATAATGATGAGATTATTTTAGTTGGATTCTTTAATAATGATGAGAATATTTTAGTTGGATTCTTTAATAATGATGAGATTATTTTTAGTTGGATTCTTTAATAATGATGAGATTATTTTAGTTGGATTCTTTAATAATGATGAGAATATTTTAGTTGGATTCTTTAATAATAATTCCATTTTAAAGAAGTAAAGGTATAATGGCTTTTCGATCTGGTGGATAGGTCCGGCCAAATTTTTTTCGATAAAATTGATGGTGTTGACATCCTCGTACGCCTATCAAGGCGACTGTGGTTACTCCGAAAAGGATCTGTTTGAAATAAAAGGGATATAAGATATAAAATAAGATTTGCAATAAAGAGGCGACTTGAGTATATTAACGCAGCCCTACGGTATTTATTGGAATCTTTAATTTTACAATAGTAGAACCTGCTGAATTGCGTTTGAAGTATATTGTATATTTTAATGGAATCTAGTATTTTTGATGGAAGTTAAGGTTTGCGGTCTTTTGGAAGCTTAAGAAGTCTTTTGGAAGCTTAAGAAAGCTGAATTACTGTTGCTTAGCTTCATCTATTATACTACGGCTTTCCATAAAAATACTGCAGCATTAAATACTATGTATACTCCAAAACGGAATTTTACTGCATTTTTCACTACTTAAGGGTTGAAAGGGTGCCTTTGAATAGACGATCTGCGCTATGTGCAATTATTTACTCTTTTTTTCAAATGGATTTGATTCTTTAGCTTACCTGCGGAAAACCCCCCGTAAATAACGCCCAGCCACACCATTCCAAAATTTCTCCAAAATAATTTGCTGCAGAGACGTACTCAAAAAGTCCACCTCTTGGAATTTGGTATTTATTAGATTTGTTTTCTCCCTTTCCTGGATTTCGTCGCAAATTTGCCAGAAGTTTATCATGATAGGCGTTAATAAGCAAACCAGTGATGAACATCAATATTCCTGATGTAGCACCAGCAAAACAATTTAATTCTCACAGTATGCAATATCAAGTATTATTGGATAAAAAACGTGAGTGTATAGAAAAGTAGGTGATCGGCAAATGAAAAATACCCAGAAGTCCCAACGTTCCAACGTTCTCGACGCGATAGACATTGAGGAGATGAAATGATTGGATGAACCCATTGAAAGCGCAAGAAAGTAAAGCTGTCAATGCCGACTCAATTGGCCATGGAGAGGAATTTTTCATGCACAGGCTGGGGTAAATCAACGATCTGAATTTTTGCCAAGAAATCGTAAACCACATTTAAAACTTAAATGATCTCCTGTAATGTCCATAACTACGCCATTAACAGAGCCCGAATCCGATATATGGAGTTTTCCATTGATTTTGGGGAGGCTCTTGTCGTCGACAATTCATTAGACAGTTAACTTTTTACGTGTGTGCCATACAAAACTTAAGAAACTTATAGATTGTATTGTATAAACCAAAATTTTACATGGAAAATTTTCATCTTTACGTTTTATAAATTCCTTAAAATAAGGGACACACAGTAAAAGTTGCGCTAACTGCCTATTTTCCTCGAAAACCGATATTTTTTGGAAAACTGGACGTGAGGATCTCGTAGATTTTGTTTGGTAGATATACGCGTACATTATTAGCGCTCACCTCCAAAAACGAAAAATCCACCCAGCCAGGGTTACGTGTGTAGGAATTTTTAAAATAATTATACTATATAGCTACCCCCAACAAGAAAAAAATATGCTTGGTAATTGCCTTACCATCGTGTAAAGTCGCGATTGATTCTGTTTGTACAAGTTCATGTACAAAATATTTCTTTCATATCGCTGTGGTTCGTAGCATCGTAGCTATTGTATTTTTATTTTTTCAGCTACCATTTATAGTAATAATTACTCCTGAATACATCCATTTCTTTTTGTCCAATAAATGGTCAAAACGAATTTTAACGTAATTGGCCCAGGATTTTGTCAGCAACAGTGTATATAGCAAACTGAAAATCGAATTTTTTAAGGGAGCTAACCCCGCCCTAAATTCATATATGTAATGTTGATAAAATTATTATTCTAAATTCTAACTAGTTGCTTCCTGGTTACTCTTTTACACTATGAGGTTGCACAAAGTTAAGGTATACCTGTAAACATAGTGCGTAATATACATTACAAGTGCCAGTTTGTTCAAAGGATTTGCTAGCATCCTATGGGGAGTAAAAATTCCTACAACGATTGGTAAAATCCACGTGATGGCGAAACACTAATAATGAAAACAAATTAAATGTCGGCAACTTTTCCATTTAATAGTTAAAACGGTTTCAAACTGCTTTTTTGAAACAGTTTACTCCAGTGCAGTGTTAACGCTTTTTAAAATTCCCTTACTCTCCAAAGGTTTTGCCCGCTTATAGTGATGCCTGTAAACTTGACAGTGTCCGAGTATCTCCCGTAGGGAATAGGAAAAATCGCTGTGGCAAATGTGAACACTGCACTTATAACGTGAATTACTTCAAGTACAAAGACGAGTTCCTCGTCGGTAGTTGGCAGTAAAGCCTCCAGTGAATCCATTCCAGGGTTTTCGATTGTAGTTTTCCTAAAAACTGACGAATATTAGTTTGTAATTTAAGGACTACGCAATTATTATGACTAAATATTTTGAGAAACTATTTGTCTACAAATTCAACGAGATCAGCGCCGAGGAGTTACAACACTACCAGTAAAAAGGACGGCCCTAGTGCTGTCCAGTCTTGACTGTAAGTTCGAGACTGAGTGGGTAAATGGAAAGACTGACTGATAAAAAGACTGATACGGACTT
>JAQFXU010001361.1:0-30022 GCA_034693705.1 Spatulosminthurus flaviceps | reverse complement strand
CTAGATATTAATTGTAGTTGTGTATTTATTTCAGGTGTATATTTTTCGACTTCTTGTTAATTGGAAGTTTTTCCGGGAAAAAACCCTCTGGTAACCACATTGAGAACGAGAAGTTTTTTGATTATTTTTTGCTTCTATTTCCTTACACTTTCTGACTATATATACTGCAGAAAGACCCGACATTTTATAAGAAAATATTTTCAAGCTCCAACTGAATGTAGGCCAAAACAATTATTCTGTAGGAGATTGTCAAAATGAAGGCATCCGTACTGCTCGCAATTCTTGCAATTACTATTGCAATGTCTTTCCATTCTGCAGAGTCGCAAAAAAGATGTGGAGCCATATGTAAAATCAACGAGCCATACAAACCAGTGTGCGACAACGAGGGCAACGGCTACGACAGCCCCAAAGAATTTGAATGTACCAAGTGTTTGAAAAGAAAGCCAGGTAATTACTATAAACCTTTAATCTTAATCCTATATACCTTTTACCCCTTCCTATATACATAGTTCCATGTATTATACAATTATAATAACGAATATCGTGAATGCTATTTTCTGGTTGCTTTTCAGGACTTCGCATTGCGAAATACGGAGAATGCTAGAAAATAAAGAAATACAGATGCCTGTAATCAGTCAAAGTGAAGAGTTTTTATTGAGATGTACAAAATGTGGGCAAAGTTTGATATTGAATTAAATTCGGACTTGCTAACAGGAATCAACTGGGCGGTTTCCCACGTATTACAACTAACCTATCACACAAAGGACTTTGGACTAATAAAATCATGTGTCTAGTATGTTTAATTTCATACTGTTTCGATACTTTTTTGTTTTTTCGGGTACTTGAATACATATTCAGAAGTACGTTGATTTTTTTAAGTTGATTTTCATAAGGGAGAGATCAAATAAAAATGATTTGCTTCCATATCAATTATATAACTTTATTGAGCCATTCAAATACAACACAAATAAATTTGTTTATTGCATTGAAGTTAAACCATTTAGTTTTACTGAGCAAACTAGTCTGAAGGCACCTTTTAGCTAGACAATAATTGACTGGTACGAAGTAGGACAGCGACTCCTGATACCACCATATTTTATTATTAGTGCAACTTTAAAGCGAGGTCAAGTACATAAAAACCTCGACATGCAACTGTTTTGAAGCATACGTCTGTTAAAATTAAAAGAAAGAATGTTGGGAGGAAAATCTCTATCTCAATTAGCTACTCTTGCTCTTGGAACCATGATGATCTTCTGCGGAGGTGTCATCCGAATCGTGCTTGACATCCTTAATCAGATTTCCCAGACTGTCTAGACGTCCGTGGAGCTGATCCAAGAGGATGTGAGTGTCATCGGAGATCCTTTTCACCAAGTCCTTAAACGTTTTAGGAGCCTGAAATTTAAATGGCAGAGAATATCAACGCTTCAGGTTAAAATGGCGTACAAGCACTTAAATAAGTCATTTGCCTACAATAAAAGATGAATATACCAGCTGTGAACTAGCAGTACTTACATTGTCTTTGAATGCAGACGTGATTTTCCCGTAGTTTACTCCTCCTTTCTCTACTTCACTCTGGACTGCTCCGATAGCTTTAGCGACAGCACCGTTCGAAAGGCCCTCCTCAATCCGATCATTGAAAGACTTCAAACGGGTTTCCGAGTGTCGAAGGCGAGTGATGCTCTCTTTAATTTTTAAGATGACCTGAGCATCCTCTTCTGCGGGCAAATTATCCACGTCCCTTCTAAATCGGCCGGGGGTATAAATCACGCCTTCCATATCCCCCAATCCGAAATCAAGGATTGCCAGAAAGCAAAGGGCTGCAACAATCTTGTTCATTCTGAATGTGCTTTTGAAAATAGAAACAACTAATTCTATTTGAGCAGGTTTTGGGTTTTGGAATATTTGGAGAACAAATTAACGTTGCAAGCAAGATATGAAAGTATTAGCAACTGATGCTGAAGTTGAGGAGACTCAGGTTATTTATACAGTTTCCAAGATTTGTAGTTCTGAAACTCTCATATGATTTAGATGGGCGCATAATTAAAATATTTTCTAGGAAAAGGGGGATAAAATGGCATCTGCATTATTAAAGGGAGTAAAAATATGTTATTATTTGTGTTTAACATAAAACGTAGATTTTAATCTGGAGGATTATCTTAAGATGTCCTTCATTATGGAGAAATTATGAGGTCTTCATATTTATTGTACGACAGTTAAGATATTTCAATGGTCAAGGTCCCACAGTTTCCCTTTTATACTCGATGTACCTCTGCTTGCAGTTTTTATTTTAAAGATTAAGTTTGACTCTGGACTGGAATACGTTAAATAAATAGTACGTGCATAAACATTAGACACAAAAATCTCATTCATTGCTATCACAACAATTGCAACAGCCCCTACGTTTGTGTTTGCCGAAGCAAAATGAAGCAGAATACTCATATTATGCAGCTTAATTTATGCATGTTGTACTGTACTACCCAACGTACCTCTGAATTCAGAAATATCAAGTAGAATTATTTCACCTTTTCTCTCAGGAGTGCGTAAGGATGGAAATGAGCTTATTATGCTTCGGTAAATTCATTTTTGGCGTTGCTTTATAATTTTCTATTTTGACTATCATTTCCTTGCCTATAGTGATAAATATTTTATGGTTTGTTTGTCTTTATTTTTCTACGGGAATTTAAAAGTTAGTTTTCCCATCATCACCAACATGATTGATGCTTCCTCATTGCTTATAGTTTTGTAAACAAGGTTAGAGTGTTCAGTCAATTAAGTATTACATTATTTCAAAGTTTTTATTGAAAAATGAGTGAGAAAAATCTTATGGAAAATGCTATGTTTTGGTAGGCGGATACTTAAAAATAAATATGTATACTAAATCATTGGTTAAAGTACAAAAAGTAACATTTGTGAAAAAAGAAATTTGATATCTCCGTATTGAGTGTCATTTGAATTTTCAAATTTTATATTTCAAAAAAATCTTGACATTTCCAGGATTTAAAAATATCGAGTGTGATTGGTGTACGTGGAAGGTATGAATCCTTGTAGCAGTAGGGAGATTTTCTAGCATATTTTAAATAAAATTCGAAGATTCAGTGGTGGTTGGTAATTTATAAAAAGTATTATAAAAAAGTCACCACGGATGACATATTCAACCATTGGGAAACTAAATTGCGTTAAGACATGATGACATGAAATAAATTGAAAGTGTCCCAAAAATTAGACATGCTGAAGAAAATAAGTATATCGTGCAATGGAATTTCTTTATTCTGGTTCTGGGTGATCTGGTTTTTTATTTTTAGTACTTGCATAACGTACATAACAATTTGCTTTCTATTCTACAACCTTTGCGTTGCAATTATTAAGAGTTCAATTTGGGATTTTGTAGTTAAAATCTAAGCTTGAATTGGAATATTATTCAAACAAATCTATGGCCTCATATTTATCGAAGATTTCGAAATTTAGACATAGAAAAGCTCAAGTGCATATGCATAACTGTGAAAGGAGGACTGTGTGAAACAAATAAGTGACAATGTTATATTTCATTAATTGTGTTTCGACTCCTCATGATGGCCTTCCGCAGAATCCTCGAATGAGTCTTCCTGAATATGGCCTCCCAGTTTGTCCAAATGAAGGTGGAGTTGGTCTAGAAGGATGT
The DNA here is from genome assembly GCA_034693705.1 of Spatulosminthurus flaviceps. Taxonomy (NCBI): domain Eukaryota; kingdom Metazoa; phylum Arthropoda; class Collembola; order Symphypleona; family Sminthuridae; genus Spatulosminthurus; species Spatulosminthurus flaviceps. The sequence goes on along the minus strand of JAQFXU010001361.1, from coordinate 26,364 downwards.
GGGTGTCTTCGGAAATTCTTTTAATTAAATCTCGGAAATTCTTGGGTGCCTATGTAACGTTTTAACAAATGTTTATTTGTTTTTAAAGTATTGGGTATTTCTCAATAAATGCGTTTATTCACAGTGAAATTGATGGTTTTAGTTAATTCTAATAATACAAGTCAGAACTTACATGCTCATTGTGGGTCGTTATGTCCGAGTCAGATACGATTCTCGTAAGATCTAGTTCCACCTCTCCCTTCTCAGATTTCCCGTGAGCAGCGTGAATAGCTTTAACGATAGTGCTATTTTTTAGACCCTCTTCAACCTTTTCAACGAATGTCTTCAGACGGACTTCTGCATGTCGAAGATGTGCAAGGCTCTCTTTAATTTTCACAATAAGTGGAGAACCTTCTGTTGGTTGATCAGCGTCTCTTCTAAATCGTCCGGTGGACTCTAAAATGTGACTCTGACCCACATGAAGGATTACTAAGGTAACAGCAAAAATCTTCAACATTTTGAAATTTTAAAATCAAAAGAGTTCAAATATAAGTAAGCACATCAATTTTTTGATGTGATGTGTAGGTATGAAATTTTCTGGCCAAGTGACCACAGATATGACTCGACCAGGTATTTATGCATCTGTCAGCAGAAATTAGTTCAACCGGCCAGTCGTAGCATCAAAGCATGAAGAAACATTAAAACTCGCATGCATTTCCTTGCGTGCAATATTTCCAAAAACATTTTGTTACTTATACCAATTAGTTGGTTAAAGCCCATAAAATTCTTCCAATTATTTACGCTTTTTGAGGAAAGTACTAGGCAAAATAGAATATTTCGTGGTAGAGTTCCAGTAAACCTGGATTATGTTTTCCATTCAAGATTGCTTCAAAAAATTCATTTCTTGCTATTATTAAAGGAGGCGTCCGTGGTAAACATATTATATGTCGTCATATGTACTTATCATGAATTGGTTCTTGTTATTGAAACTCCACGGAATTAACTTATCCGCATACACACTCACTTGAGAACATTCAGATATATGTCTTCATCCAAAATTTCAGCTTAAATTGTTACATATATCCGTGGGTGTCTACACGAAACTACACGCAATGTCGAAAATTCCCATGGTGTGATACCATGTAATCTAAAAATGCATTGCATAAGATTTTAACTACCTACCGCATTTATCTACTGCATGCGAAGGGCATGAATGTCAAGGTCTAAGGAATAAATTAAAAGAATTTGTTGGTTTGCTCGTTTGGAATAAATGGAATTTTTAGGTTTTTTTGAACATGTAGTTTATAGTGAGAGCTGAGAAGGGAAGAAAGTAGGAGGAATGACAGTATTTTGTTATGCAAGGATGTACGAGTAGCAAAATATGACCTCCTTTTTTTAATTTTTCGGGTTTCAGTTTAATGGGAAAATATAGTTAGGCCAGTAATAGTTTGTGTGGTGGAAATGGATTGGTATCCAACTAACCCATACAACATATGGCTAGAAAATTACGTGGCATTTACTATAGTAAAAGTACAAATGTAACCTAAATTTAACTCTGTAAAAATATCTGTGGTTGTAAGGGCTTAGGCCAATATATCGACCCGAATAAAATTATTATTATATTAGTAAAAGTACAACAATTTTTGAGCTTCTTATACGTTATTCTATAAAATTTAAAATTCAGTTTTACTTATCAAATATTCATGTTGTTCACCAACGACGAGGACAAAAATGTAGCTCTCTGATTCCTGATTCTTATTTCTTTACAATCGTTGAACATTAGGATAGCCTGGGAATATAATATATGTATATTTATGTTATAAGTAGTGTTAACGGCTTAATGAAAAATATTTGAGCAGAACACTAATATCAAAATATTGTATGGCTTTAACACAATGTACAATCATAAAGATCAACACGTACTTCAATCAACAGTTAGATAGGTTCCTGTAACCATTGAACATGGTTTGCGTGGAAAAGGAAACATTACAGAATTTACCATCTCTTCCAATTTCAGGGATCTCCCGTTTAACATATTATTCATAAGGTTTAGAATAAGGGTTTTTCAAAAATTCAAATCTGCGAGCACATCTTCATAAGAACAAAGAAACGGTATTTAATTGCGTGTGTCCCATGTCTCTACCGGCGACGCTTGTATGTGAAGACAACGTGTTTTGACCAAATCGTTATCTCGCTTCACTCATAAAAAGTAGTGAGACAGTATAAAACACACAGCTGCTTATAGTTGTGGGCCACAACTTGTGGTATCTCACGATGAAAAAACAACAGCCAATAATAACAGCACAATTTACTTGGGAGTCCGACGGAGCAATTCATCTTTCTCCAGTATTTACTATTGCTATTGTTTTTTGTTGAAGGCATTTCTTCATAATTTACAACCCAATAACCGTGGAAAAATGACAATAAAAATTACTGCCTACGGTGCGGTGATCGTACAACCCAATATTAATAATTTTTTGAACGCATAGATGGTAACATCCAAATTTTTTTCCATCCGCGGTAACGAAATCTCTCCTTTTAAAATCAAGGCTTCCACTCATTTTATAGTCTACACATATTACAAATGAAAATGAAAAATACACTAGAGATTAGGTTTAACAAGGAAATGAAATGCAAAATAGACTACTAACGGGTATATTATGCTGGATTAAGTATGCAAGGTAAATCAACAACAAGACATAATCTTCTCCAAGGCTATGGATTCTAACAACACAAAGAAGGTAAACTACTGCATAGGCATACCTATACATTCATTTGTACTATTTTTTATGCTGAAATTATGAAAAGTTGTGCCCAAGTTCAAGCTTCTTGACCAGTTAGACCGGTAGCTATAAGAGAATTGCAAAAATCGTGGGCCCACGTCTGCGGGTATCCTGACCTTGCTTCGGGAAGCCAGAAAAATTGTTAATCCGGTCCGGTTACAACTATATCATTGCAATCCTTAGAGCCACAACAACTAAATCTTGTTGCAGGTGAATAAAGATAATAAACTTCGTTTGATACTTAAACAGTCATCACATGACACATCACATCATTTGCAGTCCCCAGGAAGTTGTAAGATTCAATATAATATGTACTGTTATCCAAGAGGTGACTTCCGGGGGTTGCCTCAGTACTTACTGTCAGAAGATATATTTACAAATGATGCCCTTCCAATACAGCATCTCGAGAATATAGCAACTGGAAAAGGAACGGAAATGTTAGAGATATAGTTTCCCTCTTGAATTCGGTTCACACAACATCACGAGCAATTACTAACAAATTATTAGTAATGCTTATTCGTATAACGTAATAATAAAATTATTATTATTACTAGTACTAATTAGAAGAACAATATTACAATAATTTGTTTCTGTAACTTCATAGCGTTATCTGGAATAAGTCATTTTTTAGGGAGTTTATGTTGAAAATATTATTATGTATCGAATCCAACTTTTCAGTGTATTGTGTATTTGATGGTACAAGAGTGCGTCTACATACCACTGCAATATATTGAGTAGTTTAAAACAGAGCGTAAAAATAAATATCAATGATTTGCAAAACATCTCATGCGAATTAATTCTCAAATAAATGCGTGGAGTAGCTATTTTATGCTGACTAAGGTTCTTTTAATCATTACTTACTTTGTGCTAACTGCTAAAAACAAAACACATCCGCGTTTACATGCAAAACAATCCAACGGAACAAACATTTTAACACTTTCCTTGAAAATACCTCGAATACCATTGCTATGTATATAGCAAGCACGTCTATAGACACCCAAAGTTTAAATTAAACAGAAGGTAATGAAGAATTTGATAAATTATGCATATCTATGAATGAATTTTGTACACTATCGCCCTGACATTGCAGACGCGAGCGAGAAAACAGACGTTAAACAGCTCCAGGCATAAACGAAAAAAAACAAGCTCATAATTTACATTGACCAGTACATAGCATGATCACTCTCAAATAATTTAACATTCAAGGCATGTACAAGCTACGCACACACTGGGTAACTGCATTTAAGTACTGTACAAGCGACTGAAAAGGAATGACACTTGCACACATCCAACCTCTTACGTTACTGCTTCATCTACCATCTCACACTACTACATTAATTATAAATATTTAGTTATACAAAGAATGGAATGCTGACAAGGCTGAAATTCATTGGTTAACAAAAATAATTGACACATGATCTCAATTGTTGCGCTGAAAGTCTTCACATAAGGCAACTCCAATATAATCAAGATATGTTATTGCCGGTACTGATGAAAGCATTTATTGATTTGAAGGGCCATATTTACTGCAGGCAATGCAATGCATTTCGCCTTGCACTGGAGCAAACTTTCGATTCTCCAACGAAGTTTGGCATATCTTACAGTTGAAACACTCCACGTGCCAGTGACGTCCTTGGAATGACATGAATTTTGATCCGATAACACCTAAAATCCCAAATTGCAATCAGTTCTCATTTTGCGGTAGCAACACGGCAATAAAAAGTAAAAATCTATTTTTTGGGATAAGAAGCACATGTGCAAAATAAAATGTACGCATTACCCGAAATGACGTTGGAGCAAGCTGCACACCGTTTGGAAAATTGTTCGTCGTAGCATTCACCACAGAAAGGTTGATTACCATCTGATTTCGATGAATGCACAGGAATATTTACAAGAGATTTTCTGCAAGTTGTACAGGCGAAACAATCTCGATGGTAATGTTCTTCTTTAAAGACTAAACCAAAACCGCTTGATGGTGAAATTATTTGCTGACAGCTTCTACATCTTTTTCCGAATTTTGCTGTATAGCACGATTCACAAAATATCTTGCCCTCCCGAGGGAAAAAACTAGTGGAACCAATTGGATTATTACAACTATCGCAGCAAAAGCAGTTGTCATGATATTGCATCGATTCATACTCAACGGTTTCGCCTGAAAAAATACAAATAATAAATTATCATTAATACACGCCTACGCCGGTCGATATATGATATCTCATTTACAGATACGCAGTTAATGCTTGATGTAATAATAACTATGACTCATTTCAATGATTCAAGGTTTTTGGTTTACGTACCTACTAAGATTTTCGAGCACTTAGCACATTTCTCAACATACTGCTGATCGTAGCAGTTTATACAATAAGGTTGGTCATCTTTGCAGAAAATTTCTTTGTCACCCAAGGATTCCTTGCAAAGTGTACATACAAAGCAATCGTGATGCCATGGTTCATTCCTGAACAAGAATCCTGTGGATTTTAAGTATTTCTTGCATTTCACGCATATTCTACCGCTTGTTTCAAAGTAGCAGTCCGAGCAAAATATTCCATCTTTCTGATAGCAAAACGTCTTTTTTCCAATAGGAAGCTTGCACTTTTCACAACTGAAGCATGTAACATGCCAATCCTGGCCTTTGTAACTGACGTGCTCATTTTCTGCGTTAATCAAAATATTTAAATTTAATCCTTCTGACATTAGAAATCTTATGCAAATTATAGTGCATAGTTTATTAATGTTCATGCTATGTTTTTACCAGGTGTGAAATCTCCTCCACAACGGACACAGCTTCTATTTGAAATTGCTACTCGATAGCACGGTGTGCAAAACATTTTTCCATCCTGGAAACATAATCAGGCGTAACGATATGAAATTATTTTTGGTAATACTTCAAACCAACGTTCACTATTAGGCACTGAAGGCACCCGAGCACGAAAACTACAAAAATTAAAGTCTTACCTTTGACTCTACAGTTTTCCCCAAAAGATTAGAACGACAATTACTGCAGATAAACTTGGGTTTCGAAGCAATGCTTGGTTTTCCAATTGTATTCACGTCTGAAGATTCAGGAACATTCTCAATAGGCCTTGACTTGTTGTTGATACCACTCATTTTAAATATCATATTTAGTTGATCTAAATGGCTCTCCTCCTCATCAGCACTTACTTGCCTATTAGGGGACCTGCTTCTATTCACGTCAACATTTTCGAAGGGTACTTTCGTAGGCGCCTTCAAATTTCCGGATCCAGAATCGACGGGCTTGTATCCCGCACTGCTTGGTGGAATCGCAGCCATTGCCTTATAATTGATGCCCGTTCGGTTCTTTCCAAATGCATTAGACCCATTGCCGACTCTAGATGACAGGTTCGGAGAGGACGCTGTAGAACCCGAAGGTGAACTACCCACAAAACTTGGTGGAATCGGAGAATAAGCGGTTCTAATATTTTCGAACTGTTTGGAAGTAACGTCCGGTGACTGGGACCGCGGTGGAATGGGTGAATAAGCTCTCTTAATACTTTCTACTTGATTAGACGTAACGTCCTGCGGCTGAAAAGCTGGAACTGGTGAATAAGGTCTTCTAGCATTTTCAGACAATTTCGTGGATACGTTTGATGGCTGGAACGCCGGAACAGGAGAATAAGATCTCCCGACATTTTCAAATGGCTTGCTAGTAGTTTCCGGTAATTGAGATGAAGACGGCGTCGGAGAATACATTTTTCTTATACTTTCAAACTGATATGAAGACGTCGCTTCGGACTGGTCAGTAGTAGGTGGAGGAGGCAAGGGTGCATCATCAGACTCAATCCCTAAATCCGGTGACACAGAATTTGGCGGAGATGGTGGCGGAGGTGACGGTGGAGAAACTACCGAGACTGATGGCACCGCGTCTTCTCTTCCCAAAGGCCTCTGAAATGGTTGCGGTAGAGTTGAGTACAAAATTGGTTTCCCCTTGGGTTTCGGTGGAACTGGAGGTGGCTGTATATCACAATCATTCATATTTAATTTCCCGTAAACCAAATAAAATCAATAGTCATACTACACCCCATCTCCTACATAAAAAAATCCTTCTCTCCAACACTTTTTATTTCTGCATAAAATAACTAAATTCCTCCTCCTCACAAAACTATTATTATACCCACACCCCGCCGACAAAGCTAATTTACAAGTAAAATTCCACCAACCTTCGATTTAATAATATCGCCCTTGTTGTTATTGTTATCTTCATTTTTTACATCAAACACAAATAGTGCATTGAAGCATTTACTACAGTACGGCTGCTTATCCCTCGGCAATGGTAAAAACTTCTCACGATTGTCTGTACAATGGAAACATTCCTCCGTCGGTCCAGCCGATTCCACCGCTATACCTGATGCTCCATTCATATTGATCCTCTTTTACACCCTCTATTCTTTTCCTCCGTCCAAATAAATCCCATAAACGTCAGTCTTCCACTCTCTATATACTCCCAAATCTCCTCTTAATTTGGCTCCTCTCAAATTGCATCCAAAATAATCCGCAAAATCTCAAATCCCTCCTACAAAAAAAATCATAGAAAATGTTAATAATTTTTCAAATTCCACCCTTGAATACCTTCCAAACAAAGTATTACACCCGATAACAACACAAGTACAAATATTTATTACTACACTTAAAAATTATTAAATTTTCAGTCCACACACATCACTTCTCCCCACTAACAAAACCATCTATGGTTTACCTATGTGTGTAATTGCCTGGTTTACCAGGCGCAATTATTTACAATAACACACGAATATTCCCCAAAATAAATATAAATCAAGCTATTAATTCAAGGGCAACTTACTCAAAAAAATGAACCGCTAATTTCTATATAGTGTTAAAAAACTCGAATAAAACCAATCCCCAACTACAGAATTAACACACAACTATCATTAAAGTATACTACTCAATTATTAAAACACTCGGCGGTCGTGATCTTGCACTTCTCACTCACAGATTCACAGCCCAACACTCAGCCGTCGACTGTTGAGTCTGAGTGAGTTGATTTTTGTTGCACTACACACACACATACATCACATCACACTGGATGAGAGATGAGTAGATGAGAGTGTATACCGCTGTGGATAATTTAACCTGCAACCACAACAGTCGCCAGTTACTACACTCTATACAAGCACTGACTCAACCCTCAACCTAATAAAAGTCCCAGTACATACACAGCAGAACAGAAATATATGCATCACTCCGCAAAGCAACTCCAAGTAAATTCCCAAGCAGCTGAATGTTGCAGCCTCAGAAGAGGGGGAAATGAAATAAGAAGGACGTTTAAAGGAAGGGAAAAAAAGGCTTTTTACAATGACATTAGGTTATACAAAGTGGTTCGTTAATACCATTTAGCATGGTATGTACGTATATCCAAATGTCTATATAGACACCTTTAGTCCTCAAGCCAACGTTCACAAAGGTCTAAATATGCCCATGAGTCACACACCGTGTTCCAAGCAAGTCAGGAATTTTAGCAGACGTAATCAGCTGTTCTACTCAAATGGATTTCAATTAGTACTGTTGTATATAGTAGACATCGCTCATAAAATATAAAGCTTGAATACGAAAAAAAAGATATTCAAATGCTATAGATAAAGCCCTATTTAACTACTCTTCAAAGTCTCTTTTGAAAAGCTGTTATGCCTAAATGAGCTTGAGGAATGAGGAATAGTGAATCTCCTGCTGGGCGTCTCACTGACAATTTCCTAGATTAGATAAGAAAGGATGTATTTTAGGCAGGTGATTGCCATGGTTTGTTCCTTTTTAATAAATTCTCAACTTCAAAGCTTACGCAAATCAAAATGTCAGAGTGACGGTGTTGTTAACATGCTTTTATAACGAGTCAACTGCTTCTAAATAGGATGAGGTATGGAAGACCAGTCTCAAAATGTTACGCTTAACTCGTTATGTATAAGTACATATTTAGGTATTTATTATTGTATAGATAGAAATTGAGGCAATAAAAGGTTCTTAGGAATTAGGAATTAGGAAATGGTATGGTATGAGAGGTTCATAGGATAAAATTGTATGTAATGTTAACTATAGTACTACGTATATGGATATTTCTGGAAAATATCAAGTACTACGCTTTTGATGCGTAAATTCTTTATGTAAAACTTATTAGTAATGATTTGGAAAAAAGGCTCTTGACATTGACTGTAGGGAAGGGAATTTAGCCAACACATGATTTCGCATATTGATGGGAGAAATTGGCATGTAAAAAGGAGTAGAGAAGGAGTAATGCTGATTAAGATGAAATATTTTTGAAGTACAATAGTGATACGAGGCAATCATTTAATCAATTTCAAGGGTGTTCATCGGGTAATAAGTTGGGAGACTCCACATCTATAGAATACAATATGACCCTCAGTCATTATAGAGACGCGGATAGGTGGGAACTGGAACAGCGAATCACATTTCGTAAGCGGTCAGGTGAGAATAATGTGTTTGGCTAATGACACCGTGTATTTGACAAAATCACCTCTACGGCTGATGTTGAGGCCTTTAGTTTACGAAGGATCATATGAGTTCGGGTTAACAGGATATGGTATACTTATAAGAATGAATTGTATGTTATATAATATACATATAAATATATGTTTACTTACTCAACATTCAACGGTACTAAAGGCATTAATACAAGGATGATTAATTTTGCCATCGTTAAGTATATAATTGAATATTATTGTTCTTAGGGTGTGTTTTTGAGAGAGCGAGTGAGCATTGCATTGGCATTAAAGGCTGAAGAGAACCTTTTTTCTTGCTGGTACTTTGACAGCGCTGACATAATCGGAAAGGAATGTGGTATGTGTACGTCATCGTCGGTGATCCTATGCAGAGCTGTCATCCAACTTCCCTTTTCCTTTCCTAAGTAAAAACATTTACAATATTTCACTTGAAAGTTACATTCAAAGGAAGGGGAACGTGTAGGGGTAAAAGATGTGACAAAATACCATGGAGTTCACATAAACACGTATTATGTAATAATAATAGTAGAGGAGAATTGTCATCGTTTGAATGTTTTAACAAAGTGTGAATAGTGTATTGTTGGTTAGGTTAGGACATATATATATGGAGGTTTAGGGATAGAGAGCATTATATTCAAGGAAAAGGCATGCAATGAATGGGCTTGGAACAAACAAGGGAAGTGAATAGTCATCACGGAAATGAAAACATTTGCTGCAAATAATAATTCGATATCTATAATACACTTTACACTGCATATATATGTTCAAGGGTTAATAACAAATTTGTGTCGTTCTGTTATGGTTAATTGTAAATACAATGAGTAATTTTAAATGAGAAGGGATATTTCAATATTACGACCGATGGAATAAATATATTGTATACATTTTGTAATCTTTGGAATGCTTCCTCAGTGTTTCATTGCTTGTGAAACTGGATATACATAATTGGGCTTGTACAGAAAAAACAAATGGTTGTATAGTTGTACGGGAATATATAGTATTTTGTATTTTTTAATTAGTTTTTGCTGTGGTAGGGAAAACAATTCTCATATATGCACATTCATTGTATTATTAGGTGTGATGGAATGATGCTATTAATTAAGCTGCATAGCTGCTAGAAGTCCGCTCGAGTGTAAAAAGTAACGAGAAAAGCTTTGACTTGAGGCAATATTTTTGTCTTTTGTTTACGTTGCGTTGGTTGTAAAATGTAAATGCAAAGGATTTTCAAAGTTCTGGTTTATTATGTACTTACCATAGAAATTGAAAAACATTGTATTAAGTAAAAAAAAAAATCAATGAGATATATGAAAAATGATATGAACATCATCTTTTCATAGGAACTTAATTTAATTTAAGCGTAATTTGATAGGTACTAACAATAAGTCAAGTTCTGACAATACATTTGGCTTATTTATTGTTCTTGTTGAGAAACAAAATTTTGTTATTCATTTTCAGTATGTGTATGCATGAATATATACTCACCTGCATTTTAATGTTAGCAAATTTTTCCCACCAGAAAGATAGTATGCTGACGTCTATATATGTGATCCACTGAAAAATTCTGGTAATCTGTGGTATTGTGATTATAATTTATCAATAACTATATTATCATTTATGCATACTTACTTAGCTATTATGGATGAATCATTGACAACCGAAATCATAATGCAAGGAGTAAGGCTAGTGGAAGTTTACTGGTTTACAATAATTACAGTCTACAAGTTGTGGTTTACAAGACAGTTTTGAATCAATACATGTAATTTGAAAGAGCAGAAGCACCTTATGGTATTTAAATCAATGTTACCAAAACGATATCACACGGTCAGTAGGTATCATTGGTTAAGAATTTTCAGCGTAACCTCTTGGGCCTTCGTCCAAATGTCTTCTATCTCCTCAATGATTTCGCCTCGTTGTTTCAGGTTGGCAAGTGATTTGCAATTTATGAGGACATTGCAGCGTGCTCCCCATATTCCGGTTTCTATGCATTTTATTCCAACCTGAAAATCGACTCTTTGTGTTTATTAATGCAATCTCTACATAATTTATGTGAATAAACTCCAAAGTGAAAAATAGGTCCATAACTGGTTTAGAGAATTGCATTAGAATTCTAAACCTCGTGGTACTGCTAAACAGCAGTGGTAAACGTCATACCTGAATATCACTAAAGCAGTTCGGGTTTCCCACTGAATACAGTTCCGCCAAAACCGGCCATAGGCTGTTCAATTTTCTTGCTAAACCCAACGGAACATTGATTGCATTCAAAAGAGCATTTTGAGCTTCTACAGATTCAGCGTCCTTTGTTTTCCGAATGGCTTCCTGAATTTGGAAAATAAATATCTTACTTTCTCTCTAACAATATTTGCACAGCCAATTAACACAAACCTTGAACATGCTGTGAAGATGTTTATTGCTTTTTTGTGTTGCTTGGAAAAATATATGAATACATATACGCATTACCACATAAAGGTCAAAAGCAGAAGTGTCGGCCTCGACCATAGGCAGAATTTCCTCCACAGCTTCATAAAGTGGTTTAATCAATCGTCGCATTTTGTCATCAAGATGCTCCCACTGTCTCTTACCAAAAGTCAGCAAACCAACCATGCTTCCTAAAGAAGCACCCTGTAAGAAAAATTCAACAGAATATTCAGGAATTTGTCCAATTATTTATAGGCTTTCCTTTTAAGTTCAATTTACAGCTATAATAGCGTGATTTTATCCGTCAAAGTGTAAATAGTATTTACAAGCTAAATACTAACCAGAGCTCCGACTAAGGCAGCAACTGACCCGCCCCCTGGTGCTGGGCTTCTGCTTCGAACATTCTCAACAAAGTTTGCTACACTACTATCCAGTAATGGGCGAGGTGGATCTGACTGTCTCACTTTCCACTCAATAATTCTTTCCCTGTGTGGGTGTTTGAAAAAAAACAATGTACAAATTACAAAAACTTGCACTTCTCATTGTGAAACTAATTTTTTTATAGGGGGAAAACACATACGCGGGTACAAATTGGTACAAAGAATTCAGTCCCAGCCTTTCAATAGCAAGACGAACTTTCTGCTCCTCGCTTAGCACGAAGAGATTTTCGCGTTGAATGTAGAAATCAGCAGCGGTCAGCAATGCTGATAATGGAACCAAACCTACCAATTCGGATCCTACCACGGACAACTTGAGTTCCTTAGCTATTCTGACGGACTGCATGATATAGTATGTGGTTATTGAATAAGCGTGATTCAAGCAATAATTGAAAATAAAAAGCATTGTATCTATAGAATATTTCCAACTACCTCTTCATATACCACATGCAAGGGTGTTACGTCCTGGTCGGTAAGGTTATATGAAATCTGGGCCAAATTATGCTCATCTAACCACCAACCAATCCCTTGAAGGGCTTTGAATTTTCCTGGCTTACCGTCGCCTCGACCTGCTTCCCGTAAATCCAGCGCTATTCGGTGAGCTTGTTCCTTAGTAGATAACATATTAACGTTGTAGGCGAGTAGGAAATTCCTGGCTCCTACCATTGACGCTCCCCAAGAAGCCTGAAATTGGTCAGGTCCGTAATTTGGTTTCCACAATGGATCTTTCAGCTGGCAATTAAAATTAAAACCCGCATTCATTTCCCTGATAATTTGTCATTGGTATTCAACATATCAACATTACGAATTTAAAATATTGAAATTTCTAATTCGTTTTACTTTTTTCTCCAAACCTTCATACTCTCCTTGTCTAATTTGAGGCACCGTCCTTCTAAAATCTTCCAGAGCTGCTGCTCCATATAAATACACAGGTATGTTTAGCTCCGTTCCCAATCTCTGTCCTAGCTTTTTAGCACACTCAATACAATCTTCCATGGTAGCATTCCTCACAGGAACAAAAGGACATACATCCATCGCTCCAAGTCTAGGATGCTCTCCAGAATGGGTTCTCATGTCAGTATATTTCAAAGCAACTTGCGCTGCATTGAAAGCACCATTAATGACAGCATCTGGAGATCCGACAAATGTGAAAACCGTTCTGTTGGTAGATTTTCCGGGATCTACACCAAGCACACTTACTCCTGGAGTTGCTTTAATAGCTTCGGTGATCGCATCTAAAGTCTTGAAAAAAATCAGGAAAATTGATTCTTGCTTCCATTATTGTAGATTGTAGATATTACTCAAGATTAATGTTTTTCTACAGTACTACATAAATTAGCAACTTACAGCTTGAGATTTCCCTTCGGAGAAATTAGGTACACATTCTATTAATTTATTAATGGACATTTTATCAAACGCAATGAAAATGTACTCTAAGTCCTAACTATTTGCTTTGTGGAGCTCTAGGGATTGTAAGTTAAGTCTTGAAGCGTCACAGACAAACCGACAAATGTCAGTTAATAATTTGCTGTCAATGTCAACTGATCAAAGGCAAAGTCGCATGTTTTCTTTCGTCTTAAAACATTAGATTGGATCATCCAACATAACAACATGGTTACTCAATTCATCTGTATGAAAGGGAAAAGGTAGTGATTACAAGAGGTCGATATAAAGTTCACATATTGGCTTATTAAATTATGAAGGCAAGGAACCAAGTGGATGTAAATATCTCATAAATGCGGATCAATGGTATATAATGCAGCATTAAATATCATAAGAATCATATATATACTCTCTATGCAATCTCGTTGCTTCACAGTTATTAAGAACAAGCACAGTTTGCAACCTTAAAAGTCTTCTAAGCTCTGCGTGTTATCTAAAATAAACTTTGGACAAGGCCAGAGTCAGGAATTGAAAACAACAAATAATATTTTAATTCCGCAATAATAACTTCAGTATTCAGACGCCTGAACCTGACACAGCTTAGAGAACATAAACGCAGCCGTACCATTCGAAAATGATTGTATGGTGTATAAAAATACTATATGAGTAAAGAGTGATACATTCACATTTTATTTTCAATGTACTGCCATGCATGTAATACAGCATCAACACTGGAAGAAAATAGAAGGTTATCACTAACTGTATGCCATAAAGCCGTAGTAACGATTTTTGTGTGCCCATCATGGGTAAATAAAGGACGAATATCCCCAGTTTTTGTACACTCATAAACAGGTATCATTTCGTCTTTGAATCCGGTGGCAATAAATTTGGCATAGTAATCACATGGTGACGGCAATGATTGAAGTTTCTGGAACTGAAGGTTGAATTTCCCCTGTAGAACATTGAGACCATCATACCCAGGTAGAATAGTTGAAATCACAGGGGCATCCGGTTTCTTGATATCAAATATCTCAAAATGACCAGAGGTGTTTAATAAACCTGTAATATTTTCTTTGGGCTGAATATCGAAAGAGTGGCAGAGGAAAGTTGTCTTGGAGTCACATGTCAATGCAGCTGGCGGGGGTTTTATTGTAATTGCAGGTTTATCCGTGGACTGGAGAAGATCGTAAAAGAATACTGAACCTTTGGATGTACAGAATGCTACTAAGTTATTATCCCAATACTGAATTTTTTCTATTCCTCCTACTACGTGTTGGTTTGGTAGCGGGTAGCACATTCCTTTATCTTTTTCATCCAGCGACCACTGGCATATGTAGCCACCGTTTCTGTCACCTAATATCACTTTATTTTCAATCGCGGCTATGACACCAGGTCCCCATACCGAAGTACTATGGAGCATCTGATGTACTGACGGGAATTCTAATCGCTTCTCTTCTGTTATGATACCTGAAAGTTCAAAAAGTACATCTTAAATGAGCTGAACACCTGAAGATGTCATTACAACAAAAACAAAAAACATTTTCCATTTTCTAGTTAGAATAGACAATTATCTAACTATTCTAACCATGCCCGAAAAGTGAGCTTAAAGTAACAGATAAATTTATACACCCACAACCAACCAAGTTAAAGTAAATACACTTAAGACTCAAACAGAAAAGAATACTTAAGAATGGATGGAATACCATGTTTTTCATTTCCCAGCTGAAATAATCCTAATCCTTCCTGATCGCTTTGAACTGCAACAGCTATTCTGTCCGTTCCTACGGGTTGAACCTAAAAATAGTAAAAATTATATTTAAAAAATTAGTTTTCTCCATATGCAATATACACTTAACAGAGTCCACGGCACCATTAAATCAAAATCACGCAAACACCCAACTCCAGTTCCAACTTTCAACTGAAGCAAGGCGAGCAATAATTTTTGCTCCACTCTAAAATAATATATTTAGTCTTGAGTCGTTTCACACACCTGCATAATTCTAGAAGATGAATAACCTCCGCTGATGATTTTAAAATCTCTGTCCTTGCATAGCCCCTCTTCGATGTCTTTTGGCAATAATTTCCTCGGAACCGCAAGTTGCAGAATTTCACATTTTTTGGAATACGCTTGAATTCCTGATGTGATTAGACTCATTGGATCCAGTAGTTGGATTGTATCCACCGGTGCTTCAAATTCATACATGTAGAGATTCGTGTACCTAAATAAATAAAGACAAAAAATCATAAACTCCATGGAACGAATGGCAAGCATTGTCTCTACATTCTTCCTACTGCGACATGCAACATTTTAACCAACACTTTAGGCATAAAAGAAATCGTCTCGGAAAACCCATGCACACATATCTACATCAATTCTTGTCAATAATAATAATCATTTTAATTGAAATTGCAGTGATAAACACAAATAAGCTAAACATTTGCCAACCTTTTAAAGGATTCGAAAAACCAAGCATCGGCATCATCTTGTCGTAGCTTAGATTCCATTGCAGCGTAGCACGTTTTGTACTCCCAATGTCACAATTTATTTCGCCCACCATACACGTCTTTACTCTATAGACACAGGCTTCGACTCACAGTCAATCAGATTTGCTATTAAATCTTTCGGGATTTTAGAACATTTAATCACAATTATATCGTAAATACCATGCACACTTTAGTTGTACATAAAATGCTCACAAAAAAACCCGGTATACGACTTTCGCGGATAGTAGAATCAGTGTTAAGACGTATTCAGTTGTTCCACAAGCCCTTGTTCTAAGAGATAGCCTGCTATAGAGTGTATAGAGTCTCAATATTAAATACTAGTAGCTACCCCTTTGAGCTTTCACTCTCACTCTAGGTCTTTAATAGTCTAAAGACTGCGAAGCACTGCACTTCAAGCACTGATATCTATACATTTTGATTTTTATGGGCGAAGCGATATATTGGAACCGTCAGAGTTTTGAGCATGTTAATGAATTAAGCCTTTAATTTGCACACTGCTTAAGTACAATCCGTCAAATCATCAAATCACTGTATATACTTTGTTTTGTTTAGTAAGTACCGCGATTCTCACTCCTCACCTTCAACGTTTAACAGCTTTTTATGGACAATGTTATATTTGTACTTATTACGTAACAAAATTCTACACCTAAAAATTCACTCAGACGTATATTTAAGAAGGTTATCCACATAATTCTTGGACAAATAAATGTCTTTAAATGTGTATGATATACTTGGCATTGTTGGCAACAAGCAACAAGTAAATTCATTACCGATGGATTGTAATGAGCGTCTTTGGATCTACATTCCCTTTATTTTATAGTTCGTGCTGACAATGAGCAGACACCATCAACATGCTATTGAAAATAACATGGATTTGTCACGCTAATTTACTAAATATACATTAAATGTATTATGTAATGTATCATGTATCATGTAAATGTATTAAGCAAATTCCAGATTCCAGAGCTCATCTGAACCCTCTGCCGACAGTGCCGACGGCGACTGCTCCTATACTTATTATGTCATGCATCCGTTTCCGTTTAAAGTCTATGGGGCAAAGTGAAACCAAACTACATTTACTTATTACTCATTTGTCATGTATTTAATACATAGTAATAGGAAATAGGAAACTAAAGTTGCCATGAAAACGCAGAGGAGGATTTACCCACAGATTTCGATCGAAGGTCCACAGTATTGATTTAACACTCATTTAACCGATATTACCACGTACCTTTCACTGAAGTAAAGTTTGCAGTCGGTAACAAAACTTTTTGACAGGATAGACTATTTTTAGCATCTTTAATTAAAATACTTTTTAAAATCATTTTTAATAAAATCAAATACTGACCTTTATAAAGCTAAAGCTAAGCAAATCCCTAAAGCTTTAGGGAGAAGGTAAATCTAGTCTTAGACGTAGCTGCAAGCCTGTTACTTGCTGTTTAAGCAGCAAAGTTAGTACATAGTAGAGTTCGTTATCGTTAAGTTGTTGTTTAACCTAGCTAGGTCCCTTTATCGATAATTTTATTTGTAAAATTGATTTATTTATTTTAACTTGTTTGTGTAGATTATATTGTGCATGCATGGTAAAGTTTTTACTTAATTTAATTTTACCTACTAATTTAATAATAATTTGATGAACTTTTAGGCAGGTTATTAGTGATTATTGACTTGTACTTGTAAGGTAAGGAGACTAACGATTAGCAATAAAATACAATAATAATACGGTCCATTTACCGATAAAATACAAAATACAATAAGCTCTTGATTTAAATACAATGGGAAATAAGATATTACAATACAAATCAAGCCTCAGATTATAGTTTAGTTAGAAGGGTAATCTGGGTTCTGGTTAAAAAGTAACCCATAATTTATTATTACCGAATTCCTTAATTTCCTTATGTGTAGGAACTGTTGAGTAAAACTTACATTTTCAAAAATTTTGGGTCCGAATTAAGTAATTAGTACTGGTACTTAAACAATCTAAAGATTGAGAATAACCATGAAGATTCCATACACCATCCCTAAAATTATCCTCCGTGCATATGCTCGTGAGCTAAACCAGGAGCAGCTGAAAGAGCAGTATGAAGGTCGAATACTTCGGTCGGAGGATCCAACATGGGACGAAGACCATAAACAAACCCTTGCTGAAATGTGCCTCTCCCTTGTCATTGAAGACTACCCCTTCTACGTTCGTCTCATTAACGAACTTAATAATGAAGGTCAGAAGAAATATGAAGCTGGCTTGGCCCAATGGCAGGAAGATGTTGTCAACTTCAAAAAGCGGCGACAGAGTTACGAACGGAAAATGCTGGCTTTGGAATTCAAGAAGGGGCGGGGGCGTTCCATGTCAGGGGTGAATGATGATGACGATGACGACGATAATGATGATGACACTGCTGCAAAGGTTATTCTTGAACCTTCCGAAGTACCGGATGCATTTGAGGACTTCGTCCCTCTCAAACCAGTCCTGGACCAGCTCAACGACGTTGACCGAACTGAAGTAATCGAAGAGCTTGACGTGAAGAAGATACCCCTTCCAGTTGCCATTGCAACCATCCCTGATGCTTACTACTGGGAGCGAGCAGCTCTTGACAAATGGCCGGTATATCTTCACCTTGGTTCTTGCATTGAATATTTTAAAAAGAGAATTTTTCACTCGTAAGTGGTGTTCTGTGGAAATAGTGGGCTGATCACGACGATCACGGAAGCAACTGGAAGCAGACATTTATGGAAAAACATTTATGGGACGCTCTAGAAAACTTTCATCCTTTTGAGGGCGATTTGCCTGAGTTAATGAAAAATGTTGAACTAGTCTCGCCATTTATCAAGCAGTTGACATTGATAAATCTAATTCCCAACTGCTTTGGAGTTGAGAGCCGCCCCAAGATTTTTAAGCCATTCGTTCCGTAAAAACCAATTTATGCATTTGTCGCATGTATCGTGGTATATTCTCATACCGAGAAGCACATATTTAAATGATTTTAATTTTTAAACCGAAAATAGAGACGAGGAGCTTACCGGGGAAGATGAAGGTTTTGCGGCAGCGGCCGAACTGAAAAAACTAGCAGCAGAGGCTCTGAAAAATATCCACGCTGAAGATGAGCCTGATTATGAAGAAAACGACAAGCCGATCCGGGATAACAGCCACATAGACCTGAGCTTAATTATGCCTCATTTAAAATTTCTAAAAAAGTTTTGCATTATCTACGAAATGCAGGAAATGGGGATGGATTGGGAAGCTCGCTACTTCGACTTCACCGACAAAGATGTTGAGAATTTAGCTAAAGGTCATTTTGCAAAGTTACAAAAATGAAGTTTTCGTTAAGTTAAATCCTGTAACTGTAATAATTGTATTTTCAAAACCTGGTATTTAAATATTGACCAGCACTAACGCTCGCGCCAAGTATTGAGCACTTCGAACTTAACCGAAGTCGAATGACTGACGAGCAAACTAAGATTTTAGTGAAAGAGGGGCTGCTGAAAATGCCCCACCTGAAGGTATTAAACATCTCCTACAATGACATTGGAAATGCGGGTGAGTGGCGGGTAATATAGTTAAAAACACTATTTCTCAAAAGCCATTTATTGCGGGAAGAAAAACTTTTTAGGAGCAAAAGCTATTGCGAAACTAATAATAGAACCTCGAGCAAGTGGAACTATTCATACCCTATCAATGGCCAGAAACAACATCAAGAATAAAGGAGCCAAAGCGATTGCTTATGCTTTGACACTAAACAGTCATTTAACTTTCCTGGACATCCGGTTAAATTACATTGGAAATCTAGGAGGAAAGGACTTTGGACATGCTCTTGTAAAAAATACAACTTTGCAATACTTAAATTTAGCAGCCAACCGACTAACAGAGGAGACTTGCTATGTTCTTGGAAAAATGCTTCAACACAATAAGACGTTAAAAGAATTAGACATTAGCTCGAATAATGTGGGACGAAAAGGTTACAAATGCAGCATTGTCTTGTACAGTTTTGCAAAAATCGAATTCACATAAATTACCAATTATCACGCAATATAACTTCAACTATATTATTTCAGGCGGTGAATATATAGCAATGGGTGTCCGCAATAATAAGTTCGTACTGAAAATGGATATTAGACTTGCAGACAGTGGATTAGATTTTGAATACGACATCGATACTCATCTGAAGAAGAATCGGTCTAAGCTCCCGTACTCACTTTTGGATAGAGATGATATTTATCCGCCCGATAACGAATTATTCACTGAAATGGAACTGGAAGGGAGGGAGGACGACGGAGAGCTCGACTTCGAGGAGGACGAAGATGAAGAGGAGGAGGAGGAAATGAGAACATTGCTTCCACCAGTCATCAAATTAGAACGTGATCCTTCCGAACGTGATTTAGATGCCATGAAAAAGCTTGCGCAATCTTGATTATTGACTAATCTTATTTCCTCAACTATACTTGAAGTTAGATTATCATTATTATAATGCGTAATTAATATTTTTCACAAGTAAGTTTTATTCAACAATAAATAAGGTTCATTTCTAAAATCCAAATGATAAACAATGATTCTCTTTTGTAATCCAACAATGAGGTAATAAATAGATTATGCATTTGAGTTGCTGAACAATCAATTTTATAAAATGCAATTCATTTAAAAAATAACAAAAGCTAAACATTAAAAATACCTCAGAGCTCTGGCATAGTAGCATCTATTTAAGTAAAAAATGTCATTTGCCTTTCATATAATCTAGCAGAAAATATTTTCTCGGGAGACACATTAAGAGCAATGTGCCGGTCATTATCTCGCTGCATCTGTTACGCCCATTTGATCTTACCTTGAAGAAACAAGATTACCTCCTGCGGCAACCTTTTAGTAATAACTTTTGATGGAATGAGTTCCAAGCCAGGAGATTCGACACCTTTTCGTTCAATTTTAATCACGTAATGGATGTGAGCCGCTGGGTCCTCTTTAGTTTCTTCTCCAATGCTAACGACATCTCTGATAATAACTTTTTCTGATTCCCAATTGATATCACCTTCATCCTAAATGAAGCCAACAAGAGTTTATTAAATCATTCTTTATTCGTGTCATTCGTATTCGCCCATAACAAAACAAGAATTTATTAGGCAATCATCCCACATACATTTTAAAGATTGGAATAAGAATTTCCACAGCCAAGCTTTACCACTCACCAAAATGTCATGATCCTTGAGCAAGCACCGTGTCTCATACTCATCAACAGCCTCCTGACTCCCAATCAGATTTTCTAAAGGCTCCCAAGTATTTGTGGTACTGCAAATGAGTTACATTTTTATGCTTTTGACTCAATCGAACTAATTGAAATAACTTACTCAAGAATTTTCTAACTGAACATGCAACTCACTCAGGCCAGTATAGCCATTTAACGAAGTATTCAGGCTTTCCATTTTCCGACTCCCGTTTATCCAGGATTTTCTCAACCCACCACTCACCTTCCGGTGGTTTATCATCTGATAATTTCTCACTACCAACTCCATTTACTGCCTGTGGAATACCTCTTCCACCTTGCCTTTTCCCTGAACTCTTCCTCCCCTTCTGATTTCCACGTTCTCGAATCCTTGTTTCATAATCACTAATTGCTTCCTGGTTGTCCATCAAATTCTCGACAGGCTCCCACGTATTTTCAGATCTGAATAACAATAACACCACCCTTAAGTCGAGAATCATTCTGAATTAACAAATAATATAAACACCAACCAGCTAAACACTAAACTTCTATCCTAATAACATTTTTTTCTACTATTGTAAGTAGCTGTCTGTAAAGTTCAAATCATCATTTAAAATCAAGGAATAAAACATGAACGTAACATTTTTATACTTACACAGGATAGCCCAACCATTTGATCAAATACTCTACTTTTCCGTTCCTCCATCTTTTGTCCCTGACCTGCTCAACAAAATACAGCACTTCAGATCCTTCCCCGGCGTTTTCTTTCTGGGATGTACTTCCAGCCTTCTCCGTAAATTTTGTGTTCACGCCAGTGTTTGTCGAAAATACTTTCGACATAGCTTTCTTCTTCTTTAGTCCCGAACGTTTCTTTGACAGATTTCGATATTTCTGTTGAATTGAAAGCGATACCCCTTTAGCCATTATTGGGAATGATATGTTAGTATGTTTACAAAGAAATACAAAATTTTACAAGGATCCTCGCAAAGCCTTTTTTTATGTGTATACACAGCGACTCTGTTTTGGGTAAAACTATTTCTACCGCCAGTTTTTTCTTTCTTATCGCCTACTACTGAAACAAACAAGTAAGTATACGTACTAAGAAATATACAAGTAATTCACACGAACTGAAATAACTGGATACACTTGTTGTCACCACTACATGGAAGGACTCGTGTCCTTCGAGCCAAATATTTCACAGTAATAGTACATGAATATACGTAAACTTCAGATCCCACTGGAAACTGCCGAAAGGCAATCAAAAGGGCCGATAGGCAAGTGAGTGGTAGGGTCTATCTATATGTAGGGTTGACAAACTGTAAGAAAAACAGAGAACGAGAACAGTTCAATGGTACTGTACTTCATACAATTACTTTTCCGAATAATTCTTTATAGTATTCAAGAAAATATTGCTTAATAATGTACTTGTTTACCATACCATAGCATCGTTCTTACAATCACTGGCTTTTACTTATCTTTTGTTCAAACAAATGAAGGGCAAGGTGACCCACCGCACTAGTCATTCCGGTCTCTTTACAATATGTAAGCCTGAATGCTGTAACATAAAATTCAATTTCAAATAACCATAACAAACGTACATTTCATAGCATTTAAAAGAACCCCCCAGTCTATACTCAGACATAAATCCGACTATTCCAACTTACATACAATATGTGCTTTACCAATGTATTCCTAATTGGGTAATCGTTGTGTTTCTAAACATCTAGAAAGCTCTCGCAACATGATATACACGCAATAATAAAATATGATTTCGATTGGATGAACTAGCGCGTTCTTGTTTGAGCACATGTCCGTGATAATTGCAAGAATATTTTAAAGTGAACATGAGACAGTGAGGTTTTAAGTTTCAAATGTACGATAAAGTTCAATATTATTATTGTCGTTCACACCTATGTGTACCTAAATATGTCAGAAGCAGACAATTATCTTTTCCTATAGCTTTAAGTGCATGTCTCCAGCTCCAGTGTAGTGGGATCTTAAGTAATTCCTACAAAGCACTAAATTATATACTCATTGTCAATGAAAAAACACACACAAAAAAGCTTCGTAAAATAAAACAAAAGTTTACATTGAGGCAACATCTCATGTAGAGAAACTACAGGTTTCAGGAGTTCATATTTCTTATTTCTCAACGATGAAAAAGCTGCAGATATATGTGGTGGTTTATGATATGATTTATAATATAATTACTTTACTTGTGTATGGTTAAATCATGAAAGGACGAAGAGAATAGTAAATTCTTGTAAAGCGATCCGAGTATCTTCAGTTGTCGCTGTGTGCAGGAATCCAGTCATCTAGCTGGTATTTACTTCAATCTGTAATTTACAGATTGAAATCTGTCTCATTTAAGTTAGTATGTACTTTAATCAAAACTGAATAATAACAGGTAAATTGGTCGCTTGTCATAAAACAAAGGCCGTTTGTAATTCTTTTCATGATCATGTATTCTATTGTTTGGATAATAATAATCGTGGTCTAAGTAGTTACATATACAATGCATGTTATGAGTTACTACACTAATACATTCCTCGATGTATTCTTTACAATAATCGCACGTATACAGCCCACATCGGAATTCCGATAGTGGATTAAGGAAAAATTGAATTATGGCAAAGTGTCAACTTAATTATGTATTTGTCGCATTGAGCCCCAAAAATAATGCAAAGGTTTAGCAACTGTATAGCTATATAATTACTTAATTATTTAGCAGCCTCCTAGGCGTTGAGGTCCTCTATACTCCATATACATCTACATTTATCCTCCATACATCTACTCTATATTTACCCCACCCGTTTTTGCCACAAACACATAATTATTCTTACATGTGAACAAACGAAACATTCTTTCCGTCTAAATACACACCAAAATACGATATAACACCGAGATTTGAGCCCATAATTTTTAGAGACAAATTTTAGACATTATTTGAGAATACTTAAGTAGCATAAAAATGAAATATAATCTCACTCTTAACTGTGAACAACCAAAATCTTCTAAAAATCGTCGCTCCGCAACGATTCATGGCACCCCTAAAGGGGTGCTTCTGCGAAGGGCACAGCAGGAGTTGGGGCTCTTGAAGATGGAAAGTATCACACATTGACACATTCTCGATTTGGGTTTTGTTCTAAAATGTATATAATTTCTCATTCCGTCGTAGCTGATTTACTTATTTTATTATTGCAGAAAAATGTTTTTTAGGCAAAAATAAAATTTTCATAAAAAAAATGAAATTTTGAAAAATTTCAAAAATAATTTTGAACCAAAAAAAAGTTTTTATAGCAGAAAAATGTTTTTTAGGCAAAAATAAAATTTTCATAAAAAAAATAAAATTTTGAAAATTTTCAAAAATAATTTTGAACCAAAAAATTTTTTTATTGCAGAAAAATGTTTTTTAGACAAAAATAAAATTTTCATTAAAAAAAAAAAAAAGGTTTTTATTTTTTTAATCACGAACCACCGGTCCGATTTCAACCAAAAACGAACTCATCCATACAGGCCATCTAACGAACCTTCAGTAAAAATTTCATTGAAATCGGTCGCTTAGTTTTGGAGCAATCGTGTCCTCGGACGTACGGATGTACGGACGTACGGACGTACAACATGACAATCTTATAAGGGCTCCTGCGGTGCCCTAAAAAGCGTGCCAATTTATCCCTCTGCAAGGACAATTGTGGCCGCAAGCCATTAAGAGAAATGCAAAAGGAACCGCACAGCGATCAAAAAACATATCCACACATTCGCTTACCTAAAAAAAATTAAATAATTACGTTACGTATCTTAGTTACTTGCCTAGGTACAATGTACAATCTTTCCTTATTCACAATAGAATAGTATCTTACTGGCGAAAGGCGAGTCAAGCCAGAAAGAGCCTAAGGCGGGGCTTAATGCGTTGTATAGGCTAAGCCTAACTGTTGCATGAAGACCCGCGTCAGGGCTCATTCTGGCTTGACTCGCCAGTACGTAGAACCACTCCTTGATTTCGTCGTAGATCTCTACCGACTCCTTGATCTGGATTTCCGGTAAGTTGCCAAGGGGGATCTTGACCTGATTGAAAAATCATTCCGCTTGTATAGACAACAATCTCTGCTATGATACTTTCATGTCCAATTGCGTCCCGGCTAATATTATTTAATAGCTGCATGTTTTAGATTCCATTATTTGGACACTTGATTTAACTGTCACCAGGGGCTGATCTACGTATCTCTTGGGAGGGACAACGTCCCCCCCCAGTTTGAACCATGGGGGACAAGTAATGCTTTTGTCCCCTCCCCACTTTTTAGCAACTTACGTCAGTAAAATGTTGGTTTCATAATATAACCTCTTAATCGTTGCCAATATTAGATTAAATTTAAACCAAGTACTGTGTATTTGTATGTATACATATGCAGCTTGAAAATTTTAGTTTTGCAAGAAAATTGGTTTGGAATTTGATCTTCAACTTTTCGTCACAATAAGTGCTGAAATTTCAGAAAAATATTGAAATGAAAGGCTTGGTTTCTTAGAGTTATGTAATAATAATAATAATTTATTCAGGTCGATACATGGCATGGCATAAGCCTTTACAACCTTTTGGTGTATTACATCATATATACATAATCTCATTCTCATATCAGTACAATTAATTAAACATAGAGTTATGTATATTTTTATATTATTGTATATATTTCAAGACTTCAAGGTCCGAGAAAAATATTGAAAAAATGTATACACAACAAAAAATTCCCGCTGCCTGGGATGGATTTCCCTCAGTTAATAATTGTGGAACTGGGTAGTCTACATCTCAGCACTGGATCAAGGATCATCCAAACGAGTTAAAATTTAAAACTTTAGTTCGAATGATCCAGTGCACAACGGCGCCTTTTACCAATTTGGCGGCCCTTCATTTCGACCAAATGAAATTTGCTTTTTGAAGCAAAGTGAAATTTTTTTCCGAAGCCTTATGCTAATCCGCATTTTTTGACCAAATATCGAGTTCCTATGTTTACCATAGGAGCCACATTGCCCGGTCCTGCGGAATTTCTTAACATTGTTTGAACGGCGGACAGTATTATTTCACGCAGTCAGGCAGTGAAGAGTTCAGGGTTGTAGCGCTTTGGTAAAAACTGGATTTTGTAGAGAAAATAATGGAGATTTTTCTGGAAAAGCGGTTTTTTGTTATTATGGGTGC
>JAQFXU010001360.1:0-30090 GCA_034693705.1 Spatulosminthurus flaviceps | reverse complement strand
AATTAAGGGACAATTTTATACCCCCAATAGCTCATACTCAGCCCCCTATATCTTCGGTCCACGTGATAGTAAACATTTTTAATTTTTTGCAATAATTTTGTTTTTGAAAACTTAGCAATTTTTACATTCCATTTTAGTATGACCTCAACATTCTAAACTAAAGGGGGCGAAGGGGGACGGTGGGGTGGGCTGACGCCGCCCTACGCGACAGCATCAAATTATCGCGGAACGATGATTTTTTTAAATCGTGCGATGTAATAAACAAGTCAATGCAAAAATGCAATGCGAAGATGCGCAAAGCAAAAAATAAAATTATGATTATTCTCTTCTTTACCGGGCAATTTTTTAACTTATAAATTATTATTTCAAAACAAAAAACTTCAAAATAATAAAAAATGTAACTTTTTCTTTCGAATTATTTTCAAAAATGGCACTTCGTGATTACCTATTCTAAAACGCGCGATTTAGCCAATATGCACTTTAAGGGTACAAGCACTTGAGTGCCACTCATGAAATTTTGTCAGTTAGTTAATACATGCAAATCTGATTTTTCTATCAAATTTTACCAAAATCGTTCGTTGGGAACACCCTCCAAAAAATACGTAATGCTATTTTAAGGGTGGCCATGTAGCAACGAAGTACCAAATATTGTTAGAAACATTCGATAAATCCTAAAATAAGGGTATCAGATACATGAAACAAATAAGGTAAATATAGCATGGCCTCGAATTGACTTTAAGCCCTTTAATTTTGAAATCGGTCAAAGGGTTCGGTAGTTATCTTGAAATCTTTTTTTTTAAAGGTGGGAGCAAACGCATACCTAGATTCTATTTTCTAAGCAAGCGAATTTTCCAAAGTTGAAAATTCTAAATCTTGCAAGTAAAAAAACGCATCTTCGTAAAAAACTCTTTAAAGATACTACTTTCAATTTACTTTTTTACTACAAACATTTTTGCTTTTCCCAAAATAACGTCGGAAGAACACATTTTAAAAAAGCGTAACGCTTTAAACAGCGACCTTGACAGCAACGAAGCACCTGAATTTGAAAACATTGAATCCCTTCCAAATGATTTTAGGGCTATGGGTTGTTTTTCCTGCACCAGGGGTATCAGTACAACAAAGGGTTCAGAAGTTATTCGAAAAACTATTTTACTTGAATTTCTATACTTAATATTAAGTCTTTAAATTGGTTGGTATTAATTCGCAATTTGGATTAGAATAGAAAGAAACAATGCAAAATTTTATAAATCTTTTAACAACTCATTAGTGGTTGCCATCAGCACCAGATATGTATTTTTCAACTGGTGTCTTTGATAATTCGAAGATGTTTCAAATGCCAAAACCATTGTGAACATTCAATTTCAACGCCAGTTGTATTGCGTCAGTTAGTTAACTAATATCAGCCGCAGTGTCAGTTTAAAAAAATCTACATTCGCTCATGAAATTCTGAAAACTTGAAACTGATGACAAGGACAAAATCATACAGTAGCAAATGACATACCTGCGGCAATGAGAATAAAAGCATCGTCCATATTTTCCAAGCCAAGTGTTGTTGGAATTTTTTCCTCCGTAGGACAAGCTTCAGGGCGACTGTTGGGATCTGGTTCTGGATTTATGATCCACTTTTTGTCCAGAAGCTCCATGAACCCACCTATGAAAAACCGGGCACTTTATTTAAACTGCATTTATGTTTTTCATTTCTCGAAGAACACTCGTTCAATACATTACGAGGAGTGCTTGTATTTTACGCTGCGTTGTGTTTCACATCGCATCACCGTGCAAGTGCTCATTTACAATCGAGTGGACTAATAATACATATTTATTTCCCATTCATTTCCATTTTGCTTACTTTCATGAAACTCCAGGATTTCATGGGTTACGTCATTGGACCAAGGCGAACCTTTCTGAAGACCAATAGCGTAGCCTGATCTACCAAACAACTCTCCGGAAGTGATTAATTCACAGTTCTGAGCAGCTTCGTATTGCAGTCTGGAGCTATCCCAAATAAATGCTTGAAGTGTTCTAAAAAGCATAAATAAGTGGTTTGGCATAAGTATCTGAGGACTGTAATTTCAACGCATCTCCGTGGCAATGTCAATTAACGTTGGTGTTTACAACTTGTACTGAACTTACCCCTTCTTTATATCATCAATGGCAGCCTGGGCGGTGTCATAATTTCTCCTTTCCATAACTCTGTACATATTGGACAATTCCACCTGACGCCGGAAGTACATATCTACCGCAGACCCTTTCACTGTCGAATAATTAAAATTCTCCGTTGGATTTCGCAACTAGAAATGACAAAATGACATTAATAAACTGAACAATACTCCCAGCAAGGGTCAATGTAAAACCAGTTTATGGTAAAAGAAAATTTATGGCTCACTCTATTGTCGTGGATGCCGGAAAATATAGTTTTCGGGCGGTCGAGCACGAGGAAAGCAGCCAAATTAGCAGTGTATGAAGCTACAATTATCATTGCAAAGCCAGCCCAAACTATTCCTAAAACTCGTGCAGCAAAGCTTCTTGGAGTGCCTGCAATTCGGAAAGAAATATTTGCAAAAACTGACTCCAAAAGACAAGATTAATACATTCTTCAAGGCTGTGCCTTTACCTTCCCCTATTCCACTATTGAGGAGCACACCCCAGGCAAACCAAATCGCTGAAGATAGATTTAAAGCGTCCTCTTCTGTTCCATCCATATTAGCCAACCGATATCGGCCGAATGGCGAGAAACGATCAAGTAAATAAAGTACAAGAGCTACGACATGGACTGACAACATCACTAAGATCCATAGGTTCCCTCGGAAAGGTTGTAAGAAAGAAACCAAGGTAGGCTTTCGGGGTGCCTATGAAGAACCGAATTGTTTAAAAATGTGTATTAAAATAAGGAACGCCGACAAACATCCCTTTCCATTGCACTCTTTGACCACACATCTATCATCTTTCAAGTAACGTAAACGTACCCTTTTGACAAGAATAGTTATTCCTTGGTACTTGAAAGGTTTGCTGAATTCAATAGCTTGCGCTCTCTCCGGATTGATGGTTAAAGGGGCAACGATCATGTCTGCTCTTTCGTTCACCAATTCGGCAATTAATCCAGTCCATTCCTTTTTGTCTGTTCGTAAAACCAAAAATCAATGATACTGCTAATGGTCATAGGACTCATGATTTTTTTAATTAAACAATTAGATCCGGTGCAGACTAACTTGTTCCATTCTTAATCAAGTAGCTACCAAATTGACCATCGGGAGAAAGCGTCAAGGTAGACGTGAAATTCATTTTCAATCGAAGTTGCTTCAGCAAGTCGATGCAATATCCACGGCAACAGTACATGGTGGGAACTGCAACAGATATTCACTAGTTTTCACATGTCTCCAGTAATTCAAAAAGATCCACAAAACGTGATCTCACCTGGCTCTTCCGTTGTATTGAAATGAGGGCACGGCTCTTCGTCTCCTTTATTACATTCCGCTTCCGAATCGACTTTTCGTACGAATACGAATGGTGTCTCTTCGATCGTCAAAATCTGTAGTTTACCCATATTAAACAAATCATCCATGGAAATTATGAAATTTAAATTAAGATCAACTGAATGAGAGTGCGAAAAGGCTCTACCCGCAGGTGCTTGGGGATCATCACACCAGCAGGTTGCCTTCTCTCTCCACCAGGCCAAACGATCGCACTATCGTTAATGCTTAAATCCATTTCCATTTTATCCTGTTGAACATAAAATCTGTGGTTTTGACTAATATCACACATAACTGAAATTGCTGGTAGCTGGTATTACTTTAGAGTAAAGATATGTGCCAATTGAGGTTAAATTCCGCCCCGGGTAGACGTTAATCACATGATATTCAGCATTTATTCGATCGCCGCTTTCATCAAACGCTACTTTCCCCGTTTCTCCGTCAAGCAGTTCCTGCTTTTTGATGTACCTTTTCAAAATGAATGTAATATCAGCTGAATTTTTGAAATAAATATAACAAAAGGAAAGTGCTTAGAAGAAATAATTAGAACTAATAATACGGCGGGTATTTCCTACTCAAATAATTTTTTTCCTGTATCCCACGTCACACCAGAGGTACTACAGTCTTTGGGTGCTTCCGTAATGTTATCCTTACGATTCATTTCTTTCAGGGCTGCAGCTAATACATGCCTACCAACGCCAATGTCAAAATAAATTCCGAGAATAAATCCTGAAATGTTTAAAATGATGAACAGAATAAATTATACTAAATCTACGAGCTTACAAGCTGTCTTTAATATGAGCAGTCTCATTGTCTGCATTGAGGAGCTTCAACCCAAGAGCTCCAACTGGAACTTCCGAAGACTGAAGCAGCTGCTCCGTAACTAGCCATACATGGCCACCATCTGTAAGGTTAAGCTGTGCTCCTGCTCTGAAAATTGCATCAGCGTCTGCAAGACTGAAATAGTAAAGCATTTCACATTTTCAAAATTATTGCAAGCCAGAAAAAAGCATTTGAGTCAAAGTTTTACAAGGTCATGGTATTGATTTTAAAGAATTTTACCTAGCGTAGAGCAAATAGACCCTAGCCTGGGCATTTTCTAGCTCTCGTAGTTTATCAATATAATTTTCAGCTCCCGGTTCTAATTCTACCACTTGTTCGATCTACGAGAAACAAAATAAAATATTTTAAATGCATAACCAGGAACTTTCAATACGAAAAATCTGAGAAAATGATTTTTCTTTGCTTGAAACCTGCAGAAACTGTGTGAAAAAATCTAAAAACTTTGCCTCCTGGCGTCTAAAATAAGTGTACAAAACATACTGATTTACTGATTGAATACCTTGATTTCAATATCATCTTCCAAATTCTGAGCATTTGTCTGGAATCTTCCAAGCACGGACCGGCCATCAGTGTCAGATGAATGTAAGAAAATCACTTTTTTGTATTGAAAATGCTTCAGAATCTCAACCCACACGTCAGCTTGGTGTGAGTAAGGGGGGACAGTACGCAGGAATGACACGTGAATGTTCTGAAATGTTAACAAAATTGCATAAACTGTTGTCATTACTTCAACTTATTGTTAGATGGCTTTGCAAACTGAATTAAAAGGGTGTACTTTATCAGAAAATGCAGAGTCTCTTGACGAGATTCCTATAACAGGAATGTGGTAAAAACCGGACGTGTAAGATACAGCTGCAGGTGACAGGTCACCGATCGGTGGATGCGACACCACCACTGCGTATACCTGTTACATAGTTTAGTATAATAAATTCAGATTAGTACTCTACATTTCTTCGCGAAAATAATTCTATGAATAATGAAAAGTTTCCGGAATTTTTGCCTACCTGCTTTTTGATCAAATGGTCGCATACGTTAATTGCTGTGCGGATGGGATTTGGGTCCATTTGAATCGGTGTTGCAAATAAAGCAATTCCTCTTGTCACATATTGCTGCTTAAGATTCAAGTGCTAAAATCAATTCCAAAAGTATTAGCTCCTGGTGCTGAAGAAATTTTATCTTTTACTATTGCAAAAAGTAACAGTATTACTATGTGGTGAACATAATAATTTAATTACCAGGATTACGGTGACAAAATGTCGTTCGGATTCGTTGTTCGACAGGACACCTCCAATTTGGTATGTTTGAGGGTTGGTTGGAGTGCCATCAAAAACATCACTTGCGAGACAAACGTAATTTAAAAAAATTAAAACCCAAATAGAAACTAAAAGTTTCACTACTGGGCTCCACATTTTCAATACTACCTGCCCAATGAACTTATTGCACTAAAAAAATTCTGGGGAATCTGTCTCTCAAAACTCTTTTCCCCGACCATTGATGCATACTAAAACTTCGATAGTTGTAAAATAAAATAATACTGCACTTGTCAGGGTCATTTTCTTGCTCCAAAACTGTATGAAAAGTGCCCAAGTTTTACCCAATACATCTAGCATTAGCTACGGAGAACATCTACTGTAGCCGATGTGCACGACATAAGTGACCCCCTATGAAATAGGATTCGCGCATGTTGGCCTACAAAGTATTGAAATGACGGTTTCGCACATCTTCAATAAGTCTTTCCACTTGAAACGTCTATCTGCACACGTCTTCCTTTTGCATGCTGCTATTGCACATCCATAGCAGAGAAGTCTAGGCAAACCTTGGATTCGACTCCGACCATCCGCTTGCATCTCTTGCGATCGATATGTACAGAATCCTCAGATGAATGATGTAATTTTTGTCTTATAGGGTTTGCTTAGAACTGGCCGTAACTTTTCGTAAATTACGGATGAAGATGATTACATATGAAAAGGATATTGTCTCATCTGGGGGATTAAAGGGTCGACAACAATTTCCATAATTCAGCAAAATAATTCCTACATGTAAGACTTGCAATGTAAAAACAATCGGTAAGGACAAGGACACAAATGTGTGAACATAGTGAAATTTGGTATTAGTCCATACTAGACGCAGTAAATTTGTAAAACTTTATTGACAAAGTTAGAAATCATCACTGTCAATTTTGATGGCCTTTTCTGAATTTTTAAGCAAACGCGTTATATTAAAAACTCCTATTTGGATTATTCCATCCAACTCTTTCTGAGTGTCCCTTACGAGCTGCTGGTCAGGGAATAAGTCCGGGAAACGATAGCTGAAATAATAAATTATTAGCATGTTAGATTATTGATCCAAGAGATACGGCATGCTTGTGTAAGTTTTAAGAATTAACTAGAACTAAAATATTTTGCTGAAATCTTTACCTTAGCCAAAGGTACAAGTCAAGGACATCAAACACTGCCTCTAATTCCACTAGCTGGGTGATAGTTTCTGGAGCTTCGAATGGCCATCCCACATGCTGACAAAGCCACTCAAATGTTATAGGCTCATTTCTACTGTACTGCCGGGCGAACTAAAAATAGGCAATATTTCTTATGTCACTAACTCTTCCTCCATCATCATTTTGTGATTCTGAGTTGAATTTTGAATACCTGTCGCTCTTAAATAGTAAATTAACCTCACCTTATTGAACATGGCACAAACAAAAGGCATTTTACGGTTGATGGGAGCACAACAAAATACGTAACGAGCCCGAAGAGGAAGGGGAATATGTTGTATCATATCGGCGAGATATTTGAAATCTCCAACAAGGCACATGAAATATAACGAATCGTCAACTGTGCACAACGTAACGAAAATGTCCTGTATAAAAATACCCCTTGTACAAAATTTAATCCAGCATTAAGTGTTTTAATAAACCTAATTCTGAAATGCATAATGCATACCATCAGGTTAGACAAAGTAGCGTTCGGCAGGTGGTAAGCATACATTTCAATTTGATCGGCGGTAGGATGAAGGCCAGCTTTGACTAGTTCATCCGGTTTATCCTTCATTAGATGAGTCAAGGTTTGCAGTTCTTCTTTTCTGAACGTTGTAACATAACCTTCAGCAAAATGAGTTCCGAACCTGCCAGCTCGCCCAGCAATTTGAAGTGCTTGAGAAGTTGAAATAGTTGTAACTTCTCTCTCTCCGTTCTCATTAGTAGTTGGTTTAGTTAAGGAATAGAAGATGATGCGGCGAATACTCAGATTCAAACCCATGCCTATGGCATCAGTGGCAACCAATATTTTGCACGGATGTTCCGGATCATTGAATTTGGAGGCCTGAGCTAATTTTGTCCCTGGAGGCAAGCCTCCATAAATTACTGCCACCTCATGGCCATTTCTCTCAATTTGTCTTGAAACAGAATAAATGTCATTTTTGTTGAAGCATACAATACAATCTCCCGCTTGAACGTTATTTAATGATTGCAGAGCCCGCTTTTCAATTTCAAGGTCCGTGAGACGCTTGTACTGACGTATTTCCGCCTCTTCGCCAGTTGTCACTAGGATATTTTTGACTAGTTCAATCGCTGCTGGCTCGCCACACAAATGGACTTCATCAGCTACTACACCCAATAGAACTCGTGTCCACGCCCAACCACGTTGAGGGTCCTTTAACATTTGAATCTCGTCGATAACTGCACACTCGTCTGCACAACCAAAATACAAAATGAATCAAAAATTTTGTAAATCGACTAACCACTAAAGGGCTAGAGCAGCTAACATACATACAAAAAAATATATTTTAAGCATGCCCTTACATGGAGTGGTGACAGATGTCATTTCAACGGTACATGCAACATGATTAGACGGCGTAAGCTTGTCTGGACTGGCAAAACTTCTTTCCTCGCCAGTGACTAAATCACAAGGAGTACCCTGATAATAAAAATAAATCAACTATTAATCCCTATTACCATCAATTTATTGCCTATACTTTATTGTTTAACTGAGGCATGAATAATGAATAACCTTTTCATTTGCTTTTTGGTGAACTTCTACTGCTAACAACTTTAGCGGGCCACAGTAGACCCCAGAGTTGGAAGTCATAAATCTCTCCAATGCATGATAAGTCTTCCCGCTATTTGTAGGTCCTGCGTGAAATATAATTTTCCTCTTAATTGCACGGGCCTCAGGGTACCTGGAAAAATGAGACATTTACTTTATTCACACCAAAGCCAGATGAAAATTTCACCTTCTGGTTTCTGAACCACTATTTAAATTATTCAGACAAAGCCGTGATTTACCAATTGGCTGGGGATCTCAGATCGCTGATTTTCTTGAGGTCATCCATGCAGTCCAAGTGAGGAAAAATTTGCTTAGCATGCTGAATAAAATAAGGAAACAAGTTATCCACGTGTCCAGCTCCTTGGATTATATCACTAAATATTATATGAATGTCCACAGGTAAATTTTCAGACTCCAAACAAAACTTCCTGAAACTGATAAAGGCTTGATGGAAGAGATAATCTGTAAATGCGAACAAAATTTCAAGTATACCCATTTGTAAATACATCTGCTAACCATCAAACTACCAAGTATCCATTGAATAAAATAAACGGAACATAGGCATCAATTAAAATCCATCCGAGGCGAAGCCCGTTCGAAATAAACTTTCAAAGTTAACAAATCTTCATGCAGAGGCTGAGCCAATGCCAAATGACCGAATGCCGATTTAATTTCTGAAAAACAGGCTTCACATCTTCAGATTCTGACGGCATTGAAGCTAATATTGTAATAACATGTAAATCTAGGAATATGTATCTTCTCGTTACTGTCCAGTCCATGTTCCAAACTGAGTAGCTTGATTTCACTCCTCCGAAAAAACTTATTGAGCACTTTCAGAACTTCCGGTTTACTCAATCTCCCAGTCAATTCTATCCCCACAGCCGCCTCTCGTTCCGACAAAGGCTTCAAGGGCACCGGCACGAATAAATGTGACACCTGACCCCGGTCTACTTGACTCCTCTTCTTTCGGCTCTCAGTCTGACGAACGGATGAGGATGATCCCTTATTTCCCTTCTCAGGCTTCACTACCTTCACTCTACGTTTATCACTACAAAATCGACTACTACAATATAAAAAACTATTACTAAATCTTAAACTCTCCTTGAAAAATCTACTAAGAACTTTACTTCCCCCTAAGTCAGGTCTGGAGGTTCCATGTACATAAGCCGGTAGCAATAAACAATCCGACCGGGCCCTTTTCTGCAGCAATTCCCCCATCCTCCAGCTGACCAAACTTTGAATTGAACTACTTCTGTAAACATCTCTAGCAACCTTGAAATTACTCAACATCCGAACAGTACAAATTAACTATATTTCTTATTTCAACCCCCTAGCACAATCTACTTGGATAACCACAATAATTAACACTTATCATTTTTTGGTTCCTGTAGCCTAACACATCCAACAATTAGTACCGGCTTCAAGTTATTTCCTTTTTGGCACTAATTACATTCTACTTATAAAATTCAAATTCCTAGCAATTAATCCCTTTAGTTAAAATATTTTCAAGTTAATCAGCCACACTTGCAGTTTCAATTCTTCTCCGTGCCCGGTATTATTTACTCCACACGAATTCTGCGTGCTTTATCAATCTTTTCCCCAAAACTTTGCACATGAAGATTTTCCAAAATCTATCAAATTTTACGGTCTTTAAATATTTCCGATTTATTTAAATTAAATTACTATTACCCAATCCCAATATGTACTATTTATTTATATTACATAGTCATAAACTCAAAATATTCACACAGCACTAGCACCACACAATATATCGTACATCAGCACGTTTCAGTTTCATCATGCTTGTATTTCACGCTAAAATTGTATAAGCATCATAGTTCATAGCTTTAAATCTACAAGAAAGCATTGAGATTTGGAGCTTCTTGCAAAATCAATGGCTTTTTAGTAATTGTTTGATTATAATTTAAAATTAGGCGGGACTTTGAGCTCCAAAGGCGGGATATCATTAGCAACAGTTGGAGATGAACAGTCGAGCGAGTGAGATTGAATGCGTAGGTCTATAGATATACACAAAAATGAATTAACGAGCTCCATTTTGATACCTTTGTTTGTGGTATAAGTAGTGTGGCAGTGTAATAGTATATTCAATAAGATTATACGCGTCAATACGAGATCAAAAAAGGTTTGAGGCAATCAGGAAGTTTATTAAATCTACAGTATCACAGTTGCTAGTTTTTTTTTCAGTATCAGTCGTTGCCTTTGTTGACGTGAATCCACTCAAAACTCCAACCACTGCAGCAGTGCTCATCTTCGCTTTGGATGTATATATATAGATGTGGGGTGATTACACGCTGACTCCAATATAATTTTAGCTTTGTACCTGGTGTGATATCAAAATTACCCGTAGAAATATACGGACTTGAGTTGGTGGATTCAATACCTGTCACCTCCAGCCTTGCTCTGTGTTCTGACGTTCTGAGCTTGAAGAAATAAGTTGAGGTGTGTATTTGATAATTAGAAAGTAGATTTTGCTTTTGTATAACACTATCGCAGTGTTTTTGGGTAATTTTGGAATGAAAAGTTAAACTGAGCTGAGTTTTGGATTAATTATTTTATAATCACTTAGGTACTTTGGAGATGTTGAAGAGCCGTGCGTAATCCCGTGGAATTTATGTGCATGGCTGAAGAGAAAGGATGACGTGAGAAATGTCGAGGATGAGGAATAATTCAAATTTACCAATCCCTGATTGTAGGGAGGAACATGGACGAGACTCATCACCATCCGCGTTGTCACATACCTCTGGAGTTGCGTTGGAGTGGGACCCGTCTGCGGATGTGGGAACTCAGGTCCCATCAAATACACCGATACATCAGCCGAAGAGAAGGGATATTCATTCTGGGGACTTATCCGGTCTGGAACAAATGGTAATGGCATTGAATTATGGATTCGACCTTAAACCTTATGTGAAGGAGTCCAGGACTAGACGATTTGGAATAGATCCGCACACTTCAAATAGTCATTCTGAGGGTTCGAATTCAAGCTACAGAACAGTGAGCTACGATTTGTTGAGCTATTTGTTTACGTTTATAACTGTAGATCGAAGTTGCAATATTGAAAATACAGTCTATTGAATTGTGCCTTATATTACTAGTTCGTAATATTTTAGTGTACTGAGACTGAACAAGACGCCGTTGATGCAAATAGTACTTCAGTTGAGACTGAACAAGACGTCGTTGATGTAACTAGTACTTCAGTTGGGCTGACGAGTATAAGTTCAGATTGGCAGACCTCTGGACTTACGCGTTCTGAAATAGCATATAAAAGTAAAAAAGGTAAGTTTGGAGAATCTTTAAGCTGAAACATTTTATGTTAGTTTTTAAAATATAGCTTAAGCGAATTTGATCTTGATTTTCTACCTGTAAAAATGTTTCAAGAATAATTATTGTTTCCGCTCAAACTCCACATAAATTCTGATGGTAATGAAAATTTGTGCTGAAAATCAGCTGCTGAGTCAACTAAATTCCAGCCATTAGCCATTAATAAATCATTTAGGTGAATAACTTTCTATCAAAATACAGAGGTTGAACAGTCGCAAGATTAAAAATAAACTATTAAGTTGGTTTCGCATAGGTTATACTCAGCTATTCGCTGAGCGCAGGGAACTTTTAAAAACAAGTACAATCGCTTGCATGACAAGTCGGGATGAAATTTTTAAAAGAAATAAGCTTGAAGTTCGCATGGTTCTCCGTATTTAGTCAGTGTCGGGGATAAATGGGACATGGATTTCATGATGAAGTCGCTTAGCTACTGCCACAGATTTGGGCCAAATTAGCTTAAATATCGGTAATCCTAATCCTAATAATGATTTAGCTTTTACATTCTAATATGCTCAGGTGATAAGAATTTCTTGTTTACAATCACTTCACCCATTAATTAAGGGAGGAAATAATTAGTAACGTCAGATCTCGATCGTCCAGGAAAGGAATGCCTACAGCAATATTCTGGCTTAAGTTGTGTTCACATGCAAAGATTTTGTTTTAGTATTTACAGTTAACTGATTGAATTGTTAAAAAACTATAGTTGTGAAAAATTGTCCCCCTTTGAATCATCTGGCTCCGAAGCCGCAGTCTATAGTTGTCTGCTTTTATGCTGTGAATAGATGTGTCCACTACACGCGGAAGTACAATTTCATCGTCTTTACTATGGGTGGAAGTGAAACCTGAAGTCGAATCTTCAGTGAATAAGACGAATGATGGTGAGGATAGTTGTCAAGAGTCAATGTTGGATAAGAAATCAATTGCAGTTCAAGCCAGTATGAAAACCAGTGGTAAAGAAAGCTGTACCAGCACGAGACAGAACTCGAGAAAACACGTAAAAACTCAGTCAACTCAGATTAGGGAGTCGTCGAAGCCCCGTCGGTGTATTCCATGCTGCGATAATCAAAGGCATGACCCTAGGTGTTGTACAATAAATATTCCCTCCACTTCAGCTAATCATTGCCAGCAGTATTACGTTCCTGTGCAGTGTCACTGCCACGCCATGTCCATCCAAGGATCTGGGTCGGGACGATCTCTAGGCAGTCAACCGAACACAGAATATCGAGGAGTTTCCAGTGCTGTTAGTCGAAGTAACAGCAGTAGCAGCGACATCACCCCAACCTGTGCCACCTTAGAACGGTTAATAGGGGAAGATTTAGCCGCGTTGCAGAATTACGGTTATGAAGCTCTTGAGCAACACCGGAGCTCCTTGGTTCGCAAGATTCGGAAAGAATTTCAACATTTAGAAAAGCTGAATAAGTGAGATAAGCCAAAGAGCATTATTGAAGTTTTATTTTAAAATGCTTTCTTTGTTAATATTCAGTAAGAATATGGTTTTATTTAGAATGCTTATGGACAAGAAAAAGCTTCAGCCTCGGTCAGTTTCTTCTATGGAACCTTCATCATCTAGTGATACTAAAGATGAAGGTAATAAAACTGGGCGATCTAGAATACCTCCCCCAACGAGTTCTACAAGCAATAGTAACAGTAAGTCAACCAGCAAGTCTGACAACGTATACGCGAAAACGTCTCGGCTGACCCAAAGTAATCAAATGCGACATAAATCTGCAGAAAGTGAAATAAAAGAAGGAGACGTGCGAAGCAATAATTTAAGTGGTGGATCCAGACCGTCTGTTCGTTATTTTGTTCCATTTCATTACACTCCGAATTATATGCAGCAACCACCAACAGTTCCCAATCAAAACAGGGCGGAACGGTTCGGTGAAAAAGCGGGGACTTCCACGTCAGCACAGAATAGTGATGGATGCTGGAATAATTATGAATCTTCGAAGGAAAACGTTCGACCAAGGTCCGATGGATTCCAAGCCCCGTTGGGTCAACAATTTGAGCAGAATCAAGGGGAATACGTTATGTTTGAAAACGAATTTGTGCAAATCAGCTTACAGGTAAATTGTGGAAAATCATTGACTGACAAAAATTATTAGTAGTGTGTTTAGCAGTTTTCGTGTTTCAGAAAGTCGGGTTTAGAAACTCTCATCCAGAATTGTTTACATCCAGTTGTTCCAACCAAAACTGTTTTTAACAAAAATTAATTTGAGCCAAAGAAAATTCAATCGAAGTAAGTCAGCAAAAATTAACGTGGAGAAACTTATGCAATAGTTTTTTATTTTTATCCATACATTATATCAATCAAAATAAAAAAGGTCCGAAAATTTCTTCATATATAAATTAAATTAATCAAATATAATTTATCCATTCCGTAATGGATTTTCCACAGTCAATAAGAGTAATGAATATAGAAATAAAATGCGTAAGTACTGCTTAAATGGAACCCTTACAAATTATTTAATATTTTCCGTTTCTATAGTATCATCAAAAAGCACGTAATTATAACACGTACGTAAATCCTTGTCCTTAAAATTGTCCCGTCCTCTAATTATTGTCAGGGATATGACGAGAAACTTCGGAATAACACAGCGATTCCAAAATATTTAAGAAATTGGAGACATCTTTTTAAATACACTTAGTTATGCAAATCATAATCACCGTAGATGCGTATAAAGATAACATCACTATTTGATGAATACCAAACATCGCCGGACTATTGCGTCAATATCAATGGATATTACTTTTGTTTAAAAATTTAGTTGAAAATGTAACATTTGTTTTCGGATGAAAATAATTAAAACTTCGGATGAATTTTGCGCTGGATGAAGTAATTTTGGACAACTTGATTTTGAATTAAAAACATTTGGTTGGAATATTGAATGAAAAAGTTTATGGATGAGCTTACGGACTCCCTGCAAAATTATTCAACATCGTATTTGTTAGCGCAGTAATAATTTGACATTTTTTAAATGGAAACAGCAAGCTTTCCAACAGTTTCGCCCAAACGTATTGGCCAATGTACAAGCAAGGGAGCACATCGTTAATAATTTGAAACGTGAGCGTGAGGCCCGCGGAGAAATTAAAAGGGATTATTTTCGTCAGAGAGAAAACTTGCTAAGTCCGAATGACAGTTTGAATCAAGTTCTTCCAAATAACGGTAAGCGTATTTGACTACGTTCTTGGCTAAAGGAATCATGTTCACTTACAATTAGTGAGAAGTAGGTAAAGTTTTGACTTTTGATGATATCACGCTAATATCGTTTATATGATTAACTTTAGAGCCTAGACTAATGACGTTTAGGAAAATGAAAGAATTAACCGAGAAGAAATTTAAAAAATTACCGGAAGTACGAGAAAAAGAGAATTTGCGCAAGATGGAAGAGGAAAAGAAATTAAATAGAATTTTATCGCACGTTTTCTCAAGGGTGAGTTTCTTTTCTATGATTACAGTACCGGAGGTGTGATTCTTGTGAGTTGCAGACCCTTAGTTGGAGGGCCTGGACAGACACAAAGTGTTGTTATAAAGGCAGTCTGTACCTGTCGACATGGAGAGTAGACACCTTCGTATTTTCTGTGTAGTGGATATTTCATTACTCAGTTCCCTTTACCTTTACTTGAGTTCCGCTGAATCGGCTTGATTCGTCAGATGTCAGATTTTTGTTTCTTATGGCATGGAACGTAAATGGAGTCTAGAAAGGTTTTTAATGGAAAGTACGTAGGTGTTTTTGTTGGCACGTTGGATATGCTGGCCTTTATCGTGTCTGGTCAATACAACCAAGTGTGGCACCTCCTAAGTTACTACAGTAATTGGCGATACATTAATCTGAGTTGTTCTTCCAGAAATTGCGACAGCATAGTATCAAGGGGGAGATGAATATTCCCCACTCGAAAACGCTCATCCGGCACTGAAATTCCTAAGAAAAACGAAGTTGGCCTGGGAAACTGTTTGCCGTAGTACAAATCCGTTGTTAGTTACTAAGAGATAGTAACTTGTAACTGTTCGATTGTTCAGACTCTGTAATGTATTAGTTACCACAAAACCTTCTCCAGTGTTCATTTGTAACGATAAAGTTAAAAATTGAATAGGTTTACTGCACCGTACAAGTTATTACAACGTACCAGAAACAGATTTTATTCGCAATTTATTGGTGATAGTTTTGTTGGTAAAGTTTATGTTCTTCGTTGGGACAGAAAATTTGCGAATAATTATTATTGACAAGGAGATCACGCTTAAATTGTATTTTTTTTACTAATCATCACTACTTAAAACTCCTGCTTGTGAATTGTGAATAGCTGAATAAGGATCTGGACATGCCAAATATGGGTTAAAGTTTAGTTATGATGGAATTATTTTGAGGCTATGTCATTATTGCACATGCATTCATCTTTTGTGTTCTTGTAACAAAGTAACCTGAAGTAAAATGCTCAGTTTCCAAAAAATCCTCTGCAAGAATATTCTGTCAACTAAGTGAACTGAGTAAGAGGCAGTTCTAACAAAGGTTATGAATAACTGCTACATTCTTTCAAAATTTCTGGTTCCCCTGAATCATCATTAAAAATCAACACTTGATTTTAAAAATCATCGCGCCGCGATAATTTAAGGCCTTCGCGTTGGGCTATTCAACCCGTCTTTAGTTTATAACAAGTCTGAAAAGGCCCATGGCGAGGGTGGGGCAATGTTTAAACCTCCCCAAAAAGGGAACCGACACGTACCAGGGATAGCCTTCTTATTTTTGACCCCCCCCCCCACACCAGGTTGTTTTTGCCTGAGAAAAACCTTATCCAAATTTCCAGTCTAGGTGAGGATGAACTTGTTTCAGTTGGTCCATAATGCAGTTTGCTAATATGATCGTAGTGAATTACTATGAATGAAGTTTGTTTTCTTTACTTCTTCACCACGTTTCAAGTTTCAAAAACCTCATACACACCACTATTTCTTCCAATAGTTGCATTTGTATCCAAAAGGAAAGACGACAGTAATATATGGGAGTGACACAAAGCCAGATAGAGCAGTTGTGTAAATAAAAACACTGTTTCACAACGCTTCAATTTCTATTATTCATTTTTTTCCTTTTCCATATAAGCTCCAATAATTCTTCTGTGTATCCTACATAGCCGTTGATAAAGAAGCAACTAATGCACGGAACTAGCGCTAGCAGTCTTATTTCTTGCTAAAGCTATTTAGAAAATCAGTTACACCTCCCTCGGTAAGTTCTGGAAAGGCACAGAAAAGTCATGGTAGACATCAAGTTACTCAGTTGGAAGGAGCTAGCGGAATTTGAAGCTTTATTCCAAGTACTTGGGATAGACATTGCGACGGATCCGGATTTGTAGGATATGCCTGCAATTAACCAATGGTTGACCAAAGTTATGCAGTACAATTTTCATTTAGGCAAGGGAAAAGAGTTCGGTATGTTGATGCATCTTATTTCTTGTGAACATTTTTCTACGCCATATCGAACGACATAATTTGAGCCTGCACCAAAT
Organism: Spatulosminthurus flaviceps; assembly: GCA_034693705.1. Taxonomy (NCBI): domain Eukaryota; kingdom Metazoa; phylum Arthropoda; class Collembola; order Symphypleona; family Sminthuridae; genus Spatulosminthurus; species Spatulosminthurus flaviceps. Next base: position 12,902 of record JAQFXU010001360.1, on the reverse strand, counting down.
ATGATGGTTCTGTTTGATTGATTTGTAATAAAAATTTTCATTTCTGTCAAAGGAGCGGACAATTTTGCGTATAAATATGTGGCAAAAGATTTGTCCGGAGAGAATGTCAAACTGTCTTAAGGGCTTGGCATGTGTCGAGATCGAGATGGTAAGTTGGAATATTAAGATTTTGATATACATATATGGGAAATAAGCTCTTTGAGTTTGTCCTATTGTACATGCATTGATTTGTGTTCCTCCCATATAGTCACAGCGAAGTACCAAGCGGATATAAAATGAACCATTGCAGTGCCATCGGGCGTGCTCAACTATTTCTTTGAGCGTTGATTTAATATCCGCCAAATCTTTCTAATCACTGCTGTGGCTAGGCTCGTTCGAACGAACCTTTAGTAAAAACACCCCTACTGATCTTAAATCAGTGTCCTTCACCCCTTTTATTCCTGAAAATCTCCAAATCAAAATCTTTGTGAACATTACGTAGGCTCGTAACTCGGCAAAGTTCCCTGTTTATTGAAATCAGCTTGGGTTTTCGTGGGTAATTAAATGGAAACCTACAAATTCAAAAAAATTATTTCCGGAGATGTTTGCAGACACACTTTATACTATTATACTACTTAAAAATATTACTAGTAAAAATTTAAATAATTAGTGTCCGTGATACCGTAGTCACTAGTACAATAGTTTCCAGTGATTTCCCTATATGCTTGCGGGTGATCCAAACCCATTCCCGATCTACATTAAATGCCAAAACATGTCATTGGTGGGAAGAGACAGGATACTCAGGTGTGGGAGGGGCTCAGAAATACGAATTCATTTGGGGATGACCAAAAGCCGGTCCCAATTTATATAATTACTAGTACCTTAATCAAGCCCGTCGTGAGTGTACTTTAAGCCAATCAGGTTGCAGACAGCGAAGCATGAAACTCCCCGTAAATGTACGCCAACCACCACGGATAGCGTTTTAATAATATTTGAATTTGAATTTATTCTTAGGAATCTTTTCGGGCGACGCCCATATCATCCATACATAGCTCATGTTAACAATCATCAGTTAAAGTATCAAGAAGATTCTTCCTTTTACAGCAGTTATAAATAAACTTGAAAACATCACAAACGAAGTCCTCTGACGGGCTTCTGAAGATTTTGTTGACACATATATCATTATAGAGGTTTGGAATTCGGTATTTCACAAATAAGTGTTTCCTAGGAGCATCAAACATTCTGCACTTCATAAAAAGATGAAAGAATTTATTTTGTTCGTTAAGATTACAATCCGGCTTTCTGAAAACTATTTTCAGTAAAATCCAGGAGCTTGCTATGAAAATAGATGAAAAAGAAAAGGAACCGAAGAAAAATAAAGAAAATATTGCTTTTTCTTTACATTATTGGATTGAAATATTCATAACTTCTGTTTGTCCCTGACATGTTCAAGAAACGGATGAAGCGACGCCTAGGAAACGAGATTCATAAAATACTGACCGCAACCCATCGCAATTTTGCGTTATATTAACGGATTATCATCACCTCTCGCCTGGAGTAACTAAACTGTGTAACAGAAAGATTATGGGGTGCAATAGCGGTAGCAAACTTTCCGGATAAGGGGAGTTCCCAATCATTGTGCCCATAGCATAGGTCTAAAGAAAATATGGAGGAATGAAGTTTTGAATTTTTTCAATGCATGTATCTTTGACGCAAACAAGGCCATATGTCTAGTATAATTATTTGTATTGCGTTGGTATAAATATTTTTGATGAAAAAAAATACGATTAAAAAATTGAAGGAAATTGTCGAGTTAAAATTTTGTGAAGATGAAAACATTCGCAGAGAAAATGGAATTATTATTGGGTCCTCTAAGAGGATAAGACAATTACGTAATAATAATACTTTGTTATATCAAGATGTTTCTGTGTATTATTTTGCTTTTACAAATATCCGTATAATTTTTCATTTTATGTAAAATACATACAAGGCTTATTATTTCGGCAACTTGAGCTGTGGCAAGCTTTCCTTTATGTACTTACATATACTTCGTGGGAGGGATAAAACCTTGGAAAAAACTATACAAACAAGGGAGAGTAATAATGAGCTCTTATATTCCAAATGAATTGACGGTTAAAAATAGTTTTGCCCTAACTACTCTGACCAGAAACGTGTGTTTAATAATTTTCCAAAACAAGGAAAAAACTTAAAACTATGGAAACGACGAGGACGAGACATTAAAGATTAAAGGGTTAGTAAATTTTACTAGAAAAACCCAGTAAAAACTCCCACATGAGCGCTTTAATAAGCAAGATACTCCTAACCACTATTGTAGATTTTGCTGAAGGTTTTTGTTGTCACAAAACAAATATTGGTCCGTCTAAATATTGGCCTTGTTATGTCTGAAAAAATCTCAAAACTGTGTGCATGAATTCCAGTTATGAGCAACATTAAGTTCTCACTGTCGCAATTTCTCCAAAACACTCATGTGAAAATACAAGTAACATATATGAGATTCCTCAACATTCATTCTCTTTATTCAGTTTATATAATAATATTAATAATAATAATATGATAATTGCTATTGACATTATGGAACAAAACTTCCACATTACACTAGGGATTCCATACAATCATGACTTTTCTTACACAATAATGTTAATATATCTGTATCATTAATAATTAAGGGTTAATTATTCTTGATTCTCTTTTGATCCTCACTCATATTTTTAGTTCTGATAAATCAATATTAGCACCCTCATCCTTGCAAACGCCTTCAATTATAATATTCTTTGCAAGTATGTAAATTTTTAATACATAGCGGTATAGTCAGGATAATACTACCAACTCCATAGCTGTGTCAGCTTTTTAAGTACAGATCGCGTATTATGTCCCTCTCGCCTAATTAGACACACACATCATTGGGAAATCTATACACACCTCAGCCAATATCACTAGCTGCAGAGATAACAAATATACCTAGAATGTTCAAATAATCAATTTTGTCAAGTGCTTCAAGGGCAAGGCAAACCTCATACTATACTGTAAAACTTGTGTATTTAAACTTAAATTAGCACAAATTTTGAAGAGGCTAAAACGTTATAAATCCATGGATGTTACAATATCAAGCGCCACGCAAAAGCCCTGTACTACAAACTATTGAAATTTCCCTTGGTTTTTGCTTCTGAAAGTATTATGACCGACGTATTATGGCCGAAATTTATATGCTAATGCAATCAGTATTTCAGTCTATGTACTGAAATTCGAGCCGCGGTGGGGTCAAAATTCGGCCCTTTGAAATCTAAATTCGGGGTGGGGTGATGCATACAACATTTCCGAAGATGTTATACTCTTTCCCTCGAAATAGCTTGTACAAAATAAATTTTCTGTATTTGATCACAACCAACTGCTTTAATTGATTTCGTTTAATTTTTATAATCTCACGCTTGATACCAATCAATCTCGGATCATTAATTCATTTTTGACAAACCAAAGCCTTTCTCATTATATTTTTAAATTCAAAACTTAAAGTACCTCACCCATATATGTCTAACTCTATACTAATTAAAATCTGTCATTTCATATTATGATATCTCCTTTACCAACTTTATCAGCTAAGAAATACATAAGTCATAATACAAAGGGACTTCTAAATGTATAGTATATCACCGTTAGTTAATATTTGAATACAATAATTTAATTAAAACTGCAAATACTCACACTCATAACAGAACAGGAGGATTTTCTGTTGAAAATCCAGACTTGTTGTATAAATTGTTCCATCTCTAATAATAACAATTGTAAACCCATCCGCAATCCTAAATTGATCTGATTAAGCACGCACTTCCTTTTCCTCTTCATCAAAAGCCATTCGTTTGAGTACATTTCATCCAATAATTTGCACGTTATTTGTAGATGTGGTTATTTTCTGGGGGGGGGGATCAGCACATATCGCAGGGAAGATGACAATACAAGAAAATGAAACATAAAACATATTAGCTGGTTAAATTCATTATAATTTTCATTTTGATAACTTTGTTAGAAATCAAATGATACAGTGGACAAAATATTCCCAAGTTCTCAATTCACAGATTTAAGTAACATTTAAAAGAGACAAAGAAACTTTACGAAAATGACCATTTTGGCCGATGCGTTTTATTGCAAAGGATCGATCTGCGACGTATTCGAAACGGGTCATCATGTGGTGCTGATAAGCACGTGTCGAACAAAGTGAAAGTATTAGTTTACATTTTTTCAGATTTTCAAGCTTGGCGTGGGTTCGTTGAATACAAGAGCCATGTCATACAGACCAAAAGGTATAAGTTTACATGCTATTAGTTTGTAATTCTTATCATTAAATGTGTTATACTTAAAGTGACTCTGCATACATATATGTTACAGGTACTTAATTATACAGGGATATAGATCTAACTTACTACTATAAAGAAATATTCGTTGGATTGTGATAATTTTAAGCGGCGTTAATTTCTAAGTTACTTCCAAACGCATACAGTTTGCCAATTTTCCATTTTATTTTCAACCATCCTCAAGGGTACTTTAACATTAATGAATGAACACCGAAATTATAGTGTCCTGACTGAACATATTGGGAAATTAAGACATAACAGAGGAGGGCCGGGTGGTAAATTAAATCTAAATATACAAACAAATACAATAATTACTACACAGTAATTGATTCTCCACTTAAATAATATTTTAAAGGTGGTGGCAAAGTGAAAAAAATTCAAAAGTGAATGTTACTACGAATATGGAGGTTCTTGCAACCAAAGATTTGGCCAGGTAAGGCTTTGAAAGGATGAGAGAAAGGTGGTCTTTTCTCACTCAAAGTTTTAATTTCTGACGGATGTTAATGTGAATTTGCAAGGGCTCAGGTGTCCTTTCACAGTCTTACCCGTGTCTTTGATTTGGAAAAAAACTATTCCTTCAAAACGATCTATAACTTTAAGCTTAAAAATAATTTTTAGCCAAATAAATGTAATATTTTGCACTACACTTTTAAAAAATCATTCCATCTGTTGGAAATTACATAAGTCACCAGCTACCAACACTACCCAATTACCACAGGATATTTAACTGTCAAAAAATTCAGAAGTGATTGATTTTTTAAAAATTTGAATCTTCGCGCTGTTGTAGTACCAATGTTTTTTGAATCAGTGTCTTCTGTACACCACCAAAATCATTTCCTCCGACTAGTTCAATTATTATGCACTTTGGTCAATAATTGCGTAAAGGAGATTTCGTCGGATACAACCGATGTAGCACAGTGTAAACTTATTGAGTCCATGCGGAGTGTAAATTCTTGCGAATGCGCCTGTTTTTCCTAAGACAACCTGCATTTCGGCCGTTGGAGCAGTATAGTATAGTGTCTTTTAAGCGCGGACGATCCCTTTGATTTTGCTGTCACATTCTCAGACATTCTTGATGCTCTTTTATCAAGGAATTTTCAAGATTTGTTGAGTGTAGTGTAATAAAATATCGTATTTAATAGTCATTAAGGAAACTATTACATGTTACTTGGGTTTAAGATTTGGGGTAATGAGTAGCAGAATTAGAGGAATTTTAGTATTTAATATTATTTTCAGCGTACAACAATACCTTGGTTATTTTCAAGTATGCACTCAACTACTCAAGTATAATTTATAGGTACATATGGATATAGCATTAAAGAATAAAAATCACAATAATTGAATACTTGTCTCCATGTGTACAGGTAATGTATGTCTTAATTATCGAGCATATATACCATACACACATTATATGTACATACATACAGATATTTTTTGAGTTGTATTGTAAGAATAATATATAGCTTTTGACTATACACCTACAAATATATTTTGTAGTGATTCATGTATTTACCATCTCTAGATATTTACTTTATACCTATTTTTTTATGTATGTATAGAAGGATAGCTATTAATTAACTCACATGTATATAATGTGTATAATTCCAAAGCAAATATCCATAATTTATCATCACTGGTCATGTATGTAATACTTGTCACTGGAAGTTCATCCGTCGCTATATGTTTTAAATGTACATAATACTGAATACTGTAATAGATGCCAAATGGATCTCTACATATGCATGAATATATATATATATATATAGAGAACCTAACCTGATAATATGTTGCATTGCAAAGGCAATGTATACATACTATTTACTATGTTATCTTTCTCGAAATATTTTTTTATATCAAGGAAACTCTTTAATAGGAATTCCTTCAATCCCGCCCAATATCTTCGATAATGCTAAAAATCCTAACTATATAAATAACTTAAGCATTTGATGACATATATGCATTTTATTTGAAGTTTTTACCTTCAAGTAATAATCTACAACTCCTGGGGCGAGATATTACCCTATAGTTTTATACAGTAATTATATATTTTATATTCATAGCCTTATGTCCATTAACCATAGTAATTATTAGGCTACGCTTCCGATCCATATAGAACTGTATATATAGACTGTTAATCAATTTGGCTATAGTCGACAAATATATTTATGTAATTATACATATATCTGTATAGATTTATAGCACGGTGCCGGCTGGAGTTTATAGGAGGACACTATATGTATGGCCTTCATTGCGTGTAAATACAGGCTAAACATCAGCTTTACTACATATGGTAAAGTTCTGGATACTCTCTATATGATCTTTTTGGGTCTGACAATTTTAATTGGGTCCGATGAATTTTGTTTTCGATGTAGCCGAAACTATATTTTTGCCGATGTTATACACAGTTATTTCGATGCAACCAATTCGGCGATATCACTCACTAATATTTTTTCCTAGTGCAACAAAAGCGCTTCAGCCTTTAAATGACTGTCAAAGTGTTTGAAGCAATTATTATATTGTTTGGAACTTAACGGATTTCGTTAACTTGCCCGATGCAACCAAAACTTCCGCTGATGCTACTGCAAGTTTGTTTGATCGATCCAACCCGAATAATTTCCACCTGTTGTGTGTAAACCGAAATCTCTTTCGGCCAGTGCAACAACGGAAACTTCGGAGGAGTAAACGGAAATTTTGTCTAGTCTAAATAAGTGTATGATTGATAGCTCTACGGAAGGGGAACTTATCTGTGATTAAATTCCTTTTGATTGTTTATATTTGCGGATGAAAGTTCGGTAATAATGCTGTACAGTTGTATGTACATAGTAGTACGTAACTAGGCTATTATAACTGCACCCTATCAGCTGGAGATCAGTTGTTCAAAGTGACAGTTTACGAAATTGGTTGTAATAAATAGAAGGAAGAGATATGGTAAGTGGACTATAAATGCCTTCGACTATATAACTCTATAGCACAAATGCTTTCAAAGTGCGGATGAAACTCTATAATCGCGTGTTCTTTCAATTTGACTGTCACCACATGCTATTAGGAAAAACTCTTACTATTTTATTTAAATAAACTAAGTATGTATAGTAAAAGCACTCGTAAAATTTGACCGTAGTTTTATACACTGCTTCTTGTGATTGTATGAGGAATGATGGAAAGAGTCGGATCCTTTGGGCCAAGTGTATAGATGTGTGTCTTAATGGAAGATGGTAATCATGGGAAATGTGTACATTGTAAAACTTGAGATCGTTCAGGATTCCAAAGAGACTTGAACCAAGTTCACATATGCATTTTACTAGGATTAATAGTTATGCAATGTCTCCCACTGATTTAAACTCCATTTTGATAATATTTTACCATGGACGTGATAGTCAGCCCATTTGACTCCTCGTGCTTGGACTATATTTCCTTTTATCCACACACTCCCATGTAAATAATGTACATATATATACTTGGAAGAATTTTCTACCATATCAGATGATGGAAGAGAGATCGATAACCCTTCACATTAGAATAATCACAAGGATTTCCCTACTCTCTCCTCATAGACTCCATGACCACTGCCTCTTATAGCCTCAGGCCTTTGATCTTCCTTTGTAGTATTTACAGTTGCCATGAGGATCCTTGATAATTATTATATGCGTACAACTGTATTTCCATATATGTATACAACCCATTCCGACCACAATTTGGATAAAATTACATCAAAATATCCCCACTATATCTATCTTGACTTTGACCCGAGAGATTAAGATTCCGATCAAATTTTAGAGGGTTTTCTACATGAAGTTCCACCCCTTTTTCATCCTAAAGTTCTATACTAATTTAAGCTTAAATTTCCACCAATATGCCATTGAATCTAAAAGATATACAAATTATCAGCCATTCAACCCTTTTATTGGTAGACATGACCAAAACTTTGACCGAATTTTCCGCAACTTTGATGTCTATATGCGTTAAGACTTGCTCCTCCAATGTTTGAAAGATGAATGAGAACCTAGAGAGAACCCCTAGATATTTGATTGAAGTTTAGAGAAGATTTTGACGAGTGCAGATTAATTCTTTGGGATTGTTCGTGGGGAAATAAAACCCCATAACTTTTGATCATGTGTTAATAAGCCTCTGCTTTTGCTATATATAAGCTTTACTATATATTATATTTGCTAGCATTTTTTACGGCTCTAATTTCCCTCTATGTGTGAAAGATAGTACTAAATATATTAATAATTATTATGAATGTGATTAAATGTAAAGCTATGTACATATGTTTGCATTTGACTTAAATATAATAATATGTGTGTGGACATCTACTCTCTAGCAAAGACAAATTCATTGTAATGGTTCCAACGAGACTCTTCAGGATCCATCCCCGGTTTCAGCTCAGCAGAACCACCGGATGTGCCCGAACCACAGGAAGCCACACATCTGCAATATTTTCCCATGAGATTACATAATTTCCAATTGAAATCTCTCTATATATAGTCTATCAAGAAAATTGTGATTGCATATTGCAATAAGAACAGAATACAATAGAAGGAATAATAATTTAATACATACTTAAATCCAGCCTCCTGTAAGTTATCAAAAGCCTGCTCCAAAAACAAATGCTTGAGGAAGAATCTTCCGGAGTAACGATCCATTGGCCCACGGTCAGGGTCTCGACTTTCATTTAACGACTCTCCAAAGACCTGTACAGAGAAATTGTAAAAAAAATTGTGGATTAATAAACAAACTTGTTCAATAAGTTGAGCCTCCTCATTCAATAAATGCATCGACTGATATTTTAATGCTCATATTTTTTTTATTTAGGATTAATTTAGTGGTGGACATTTTTTATAGGTTACTGGAAAAGTCCTTCGTGTACAAATTTAGGACTTTCCTCTATTCTATAACATGGAGGAATGTACAAGAGATTGAACTATAAGCAGTACGGTTGTAATGGCTAAGGCCAAATCAACTTGAATAAATGTCTACCGATAGGGTTCGAAAGGTTCCCATATAATATAATCTGTGACCAAATTTCCACAGAAATAACCTATAAACTTGGAAAATTTCGAGCAATTCAGTGTTTGCGAAACGTGGACGAATATGTGAAGAAAATTGGGACGGGTGGAGCATAAATAACCATATGGATGTGCCTATACGATTGTTTGTGAGAGGATCTATGGCCCTTCCCAAGTATACCCTCATGTCTTTGTACGTATCAGCATGGAGCTTTGCGATGGGATGGAGTTAAAAATGAGAAAGTAGAGAGAAGTGTCAGGCGGGTTTTAGAAGAAGGGATTAGTGACTGGTGGAGCAATAGGAATTGGCACGGAATTTCCCCCTCAGATGCAAAAGTTCAGACGACCGTCTCTGACGAGCAGAGTTTTATGGTGAGTGTCACACGGCTTCTCTTTGAGGAAAAGTCTTGAGTCAACAAGAACATTATTTGCATATTTACATCAATATCTCCTTCAAATGTCCTTCGACTCTCGCTAATTTCCCTTCCCACAATTTTTTTAACATCGCGTCGGGACTTTTGGATTATTTCTCGTATACTCTCATAACTTTCACTGTACAGTATAACCTTGGAGAAATTATGCAACCTTAGAAATCCTTACCCTCAGTTCTAAATCTTTTGCACATTTAATTATGCTTTTTTTCTTCTTCATATATTACGTCTCTCCCAGTAGTGCAGTGGAAGATTTGAGTCCCAAGTTTCATTCAGTTTTAATCAACTTTATTGACTTGTTTAGTTCAAGTATTTATTCCGCTATTTCATCTGTAATTTAGCAGATATTTTACGTTTGGGTTGAAATATACGTTACAGGGCTACAATTTGCTAATTGCTCAAGAACTACATATATTTAGAAGACAAATTCGTCTATGAGATTCGTCTATTCAGTTATGAGGTTCCACTCAAGTTATGATGACTAAGGCCTTGATTTCACTAGTGAACTTAACCATGCCATGGTTAAATTAACCATTGGTTAGTTTAACCGTTATTTTCGTGTGAAATCGGAGTAAAAATGGTTAACTTAACCATTTCCGCAGTGAAATCCCTCACTTTTGGAAGGTTAAACTAACTATAGTTAACTTAACCATGGTTAAGTCCACTAGTGAAATCAAGGTCTAAGTGATGGAACTAATTTTGGTCCAGCTGTGGTTAAGGTGGTGGATCAATCTCTAATCCAGACTCTCCAGAGCAAAATTTTACTGTCAATTAAGAATAATAGATGTATATGAGGTCACGATATTGTTAATGGGTCAGGTTTATGTCAAGTGAAGGACAAGGTGACGTTCAGAGTTCAGATCATAGCGTTCAAAGGTCAAGCAACAGTTGGCAGAATTAATAAATATTTGCTACAAATTGTGCTTCAAAACAATTCTAATTCTATATGTTTAAAGGTCAAAAGTTTATGTCACGTGTAGCATGAAAGGGCGAGCTCAGATAAAAATTGGTGAAAAGGTCAAATACAGGTCATGGAGAAGAATTCAATTAAATTGAGCAGGTCAAGTAATATATTATGAAAGGACAAGTGCAGGTCAAGTAATATATTATGAAAGGTCAAGTGCAGGTCAAGTAATATATTATGAAAGGTCAGGTGCAGGTCAAAATTGGTGGAAAGGTCAAATACAGGTCACGAGTGTTGAACAGGTCAAATGCAGGTCACGATTGTTGAACAGCTCAAATTCATGTTGAAAAGATGAAATACAGGTCATGGAGAAGAAGTCAATTAAATTCAACAAACAGGACAAGCAATAGTGGAAAGTTGGAGTTTAGATGGCGCTTATTAAAAATACACGTCCAACTCAACATCTCTTTGGACTTTGGAGCAGTGGAATTACTTCGGAACAAATTTGGCTGGAAGTTGTTGAAAGAAGTTCCGTCCGTAGTGTATTTATATTATGAGATCTGCTGACCAATAAGTTTGTAGAGGAAGGAAAACATCCAAGCAATTGTGCTTAATAGTTAGAAAAATTGAGGGATATGACAGGCCTATGTATTTTCTTTGGGAGCAAGAAAGAACTGAAAAAGCAATTTAAGAGCCTCTGTGTTGTTCTACCTTGATATGCCACTGCTAAAAGAAAGTACTTGTCTTGTCTATAGCATGTGCTTCTGAGAGTTGATTGAAAGTGTGTCATGTGTTTTATTGTCGCTCCTTCTACACATTGCCAAAAAGCAAACAGTTGATCATTATTTCCCCAAGCTATGGCTCCACTACAAAGCTATGACTATACACAAGTCTATAAATTCAAAGGGGGTTTTCATTGAGCCTTTGTCCAATATATACAAAATGAGCTAGAGCCAATAAAATGGGTTGAAATTGGGAAATACATGCGAAAAGTATTGCTCCATGAGTGCAACATTGAAATTATTGCTCGTGTAGAAACTACCTGCATGTATTTCACCCCCCTCTCTCCCTCCCCCAATCCCAAATGACACACATATGGAGAGCTGATAGAAATAAGTTGGGATGAGGGAAAATGTCATTGAAAACGTTACTCAAGTGTCAAATGGAACAGCTGCAGTAACAAGATTAGGCAAAATAGATTGACTACATCCCGTGTCTCCCGCTCCATTTTCTACCATTTAACAACACAGCAAAAGTCCATATATAGCGAAGCTTTGAGAGGAGTAATGACTCGCTCTGTCCCTTCCCCAAGAATCTTACCATTTTTATAAGAAAACAACCATAAGAGCAGCACAATATTTACTCTTTCTTACTCACACCACTCATTTCCTTGGCCCATTTTTCACAAATTTCCTCCAATGAATTTTAACCTCAAACTTTTAAGCAATTTTTTCCTATGTTAAGACCATGTATTAGGACCATTGAAGAATGCGCTCAAGAATATCTGGCCCAAAACCATATTTTCCTCTTGTATATTCACAAATTGACATTCAAACCAACAAAATTTGAGTTTCAACATTAATATCCCGAATTTCAAATAACTTGCCCAAAAATTATTTTCCCAATTACGTATAGCTACAATTTTCCAGAAATTTTGGAAATTTTTGTCCAAAAGGTACAATTTGGTAGAAATTTCCAACGTTTTTGGTGTCACAACTCTTGAAAAGTTTTTCTCCCCTTTTATTTTGAACGACGATTATAACCTGTAATTTTGACAAGTTTTTCTCACATTTTTCAATGCCTTGCCCTGGATATTAAAAAGTATTGCCCCAAATTTTGAAAAATGTACCCATCATTTTGAAAATTTTAGCTCCAGCTATTGCCCATCTTTAGCCAAGCTGTTATTATGAGCTAGAAAATAAGTGTCATGTTTTTAGACAAGGGAACGCAGACATGGGCTCTCAGTCTTTGAAAATGCTTGACTTTCGGGACAGCCGTGCTATATTTATTTACATGGCACAGAGGGCTATAATTGGAAAAAAACGGAATTTTTGATTTTCGCCAAAAACGTAAGTAATGAACTATGTAAAGCTGAACTCATTTTCTTAACAGACATATAAAACAGCATCTTTTTGTAAAATATTTTCATCATACATGCACTGCACTACTTAGCATGACGGAATATGTCTACTTTCTTAACATTGAACAAATGGAG